>JBBPBX010009575.1:0-14069 GCA_038048925.1 Garcialebias charrua | reverse complement strand
ATATATATATACTCTTTGAATGATCTGAAATAAAACAAATATGAGTAAAATCTATACAGAAAGGGTAATTCCATGAAAAAACAACACATTACACAGAATAATTAACCAAATAAGCTATAACAAGTTGAAAAGTGGCTCGTGTTTATACGTGCTGTGGTCAAATCAAAGGAAGGAAAGTGGCTGATGTGAAAACAGCTGCGTAAAATCATAAAATTACATTTGTTTTTTCTGTTTACCTGGATTTGCTGGAGGATTTTTCCAGTTAAAAGGGAGTTTTTCCTTTCCACTGTTGCCTTTTTTGGAAAACAAACTGTCTCATTGCAAAAAAAAAAAGAAGAAAAAATTATACCAACCCTCATTTAAAATAAAAAAAAGCTAACTGACAATTCGTCACTCAATTCTATTCTAATATTCGAGTGTTGGCTTCATTTTAACACACGTTTTGTGAATAAGTCTAGCAGAAATATGTAGACTGTGAAGGTTCCATCCATCCATCCATCCATCCATTTTCTTTACCTGCTTCTTCCTTTTTCAGGTCACAGGGGTCAATGGTGCCCATATCCAGCAGTGACTGTGTGAGAGGCAGGGGGACACTCTGGACAGGTCGAAGTCCATCATATGGACACATAGAGACAAACAACCTTCATATTTTAAAAATCGATGACCATATGTAGCTTTTTTTTAAACGAGTAAAACAAACTGAGTTAACCTGTAAAACCAACAGAATTATGTCAGAGGGTATATTTGTCTGAGGGTTCACTCGTCGAATGTGGTAAACATTAGAAGCATCAGTTGTTGACTGACAGATGTGACGTGAAGATCCAACACTTTTAAATGAATGATGGGAACCCAGTCACTGATAATAACTCACTCATTTTAAAATGTTTCCTCCTCCTTTTAGGCAGAACCCACACACCCCACACACTTTACTTTTTTTTTTACTGAGATGAAGAAGAACAGGAAGGAACACAGCAGTTGTAGTTGCTCTCAAGGAGTGGAGTGGGAGGCGCTTGACATGTCGTGGTATGGCCCTTACTTCGTTCATCACTATGTGCAACCTACATATGATCACATATGATTTAAATAGTGACTTACATAGTGACATCAACATGACCTGAGTAGTGACCTACGTTATGAGCAGTGGTGGGCACAGTTCAGCTAATCCGCTAACAGCTAATAGCAGAACAAAATTTTTTGTTTAGCAGATTAGTGTTTAATTATTATTATTATTATTATTATTATTATTATAGTGGAATCAGCATCTGCTAAATTACAGCATGTCATGATCTCCACTCACTGTCAACGCTCTCTGCCACGCTCACTTCTCCGCTGCATTCACACTCATCACCTCCCAATCTCCCTCCTTCTGTGTAAATAAACTATTTAAATATAAATACTGTAATATTTTAAATAAACAACCCTGTTTATTTAAAATATTACAGTATTTAAATTGTAGAGAAGAGAAGCGCAACAGGACAGCAAAGGGTTAACAGAAGCACAGAGCAGAAATGTACTCAGTTGCACTAACAACTGAACATAAAGGTTCTAAAATAATTTAAAATAAATTTTGACACTTTTATATTTTGTGATCATGATGATTTTATGACATACGTTGTCATACTTAGAATTTTGAGTTGGAAGACAAAAGTTGATTGGTGCAGCTGGACAGCAAATGGTTAACCTATGAAGCTGCTTCAGCAGGAGGAGAGATGCGGGGGTGCATGGAGAAGCTCCGTTCTGCAGCCTGTCATGA
Organism: Garcialebias charrua; assembly: GCA_038048925.1. Taxonomy (NCBI): domain Eukaryota; kingdom Metazoa; phylum Chordata; class Actinopteri; order Cyprinodontiformes; family Rivulidae; genus Garcialebias; species Garcialebias charrua. Next base: position 12,316 of record JBBPBX010009575.1, on the reverse strand, counting down.
TCTCCATGCACCTAAAGATCTAGCAGGTGCTAAATTATTTTAAATAATTTATTTTAAATAAACCGTCCATGCGATTCATTCATCCAATCAGCCAGTTGTGTATTATGTCCAATCTTACTTTGAAAAAACGCAAAAGAGCAAGTCTGCGAAAGTCAAACTGCAAAGTAAGGAGGGACTATTGCAAATCACGTCACTACGTAGGTCATGTAGTAGTGACCTACGTAGTGGCACAGCCTATGCAGTAACATCAACATGCTCTACGTAGTGCTCTACATAGGGATCTATGTCATGATGTCATCATCGTTTGTAATTGAATGAAATGAACAGATCTTGATCAGGCTCCCTTTAAAGAGCCATATCCCATCTCTGCTGACATATCAGATTATTTTCTGTTTTGAATCTTTTGTGTGGCACACTTCCCTTGCATTAGTCATTTGAGACCCTATGCTGTGTGCTGAATGGGACCAGCACCAGGGCTTTATACGGCTCTGAATGGGACGATCACTTTACCCAGACATTGATCAAACAGAAAAATGCCCTGATGCATGCTCAATAATACAGGTAGAAAAATCTAAAAAAGCTAAGTCTGGTCATCTGGTCATTCAAAAAACAAAACAAAGCAAAAAAACTGTAGAAACGTTTCGTCTTTCGTCCGAAAGACTTCTTCAGTCTGAGAAGCTGTATTCAGCTCAGTCTCATAAATAGCACCCTCTCACAGTGGATCAACCAGTTGGCTGATGACAACCGAAACCAGCTGCTCACATGATCAAGGAGGACCATCAGCCTGCCGATGGATCGTTAGCATCCTGATGGTTGTTTGCTATTCACAGAGGGCTGAGTCACTTCCGGTTCCGGCGAGGTCAGGAGCGGCAGCACCTCTGGTCTCTCTGAGTCTTTTATCATCAAACTGACCCGTTTTTTCAAATTGGACCAAAGCTGGTCCATCTTCCATCTGAATTCGGTGTTCAGTAACTCAGAGAGCCAGACGGGACCGTTCAAAAAAATTCTGTCGGACCAGGTTCGGGAGCTCACCCCATCGGTCATTCTTGCCCAGAGGTGGGTTGGAACTAGTTACATTTACTCAGTTACATTTACTTAAGTAGCTTTTTGAGAAAACTGTACTTGTGAGAGTAGTTTAAATGTGAAAGACTTGTACTTTTACTTGAGTAAATTTTAGGGGAGAAAACCGCAACTTTTACTCAGTTACTTTGGGCTTTCTGCCGATCGCTACAGTTACTTTTGTTTCAAGTATGTAAAAACATTCGCAGCAAAATTATTGCGTAACTTATTGTCACCTGACATGTAACCAATCAAGTGAAGCCAACCAGTCACGTGACCACAACAAACTCTCCGCGCGGGCCATGTTGAGTGACGTCGGAGATTCTGGTAAACAGTTAGTGCTGTTTATAGGATGTCAAAATGTAAGAAAATGAGTTCCAACATTTACTGGTAGAAACAAAGTTTTGCAGAAAGTCAAGTTTATTATTATTTAGCTGAATTATTTGGGCTACAGTTGCCTTTGTGTTTGTTTTTTTATTTACAACAATGTAAAAGATAAGTGGTTTATTTCTAAATCCTTTTGGCTGGTATTGCCTTTGTGTTTTTATTTATAACAATGTTTGTTCAGTCTCATTAAAAGTTATGTTTCCTTGTAAATCCATTTGCATGTTATAATTTAATGACACAAGATGGTACTCCACAGTTACTCACTACTTGAGTAGGTTATAATCAAAGTACTTTATTACTTTTACTCAAGTAAATGTTTGGATGCCTACTCACTACTTTTACTTGAGTAATATTTGGTTCAAGTGACAATACTTTTACTTGAGTAAAAATTTTGAATACTCTACCCACCTCTGTTCTTGCCGGCCAGGTGAGCCCTAAAGCCGGAGAGCCGCCCACGAAGACCCGGTGTTTCTTCTGCCACTCACTGGACCCCGTTTGAACGTTCCACCTGGATCTGCGGTTCTCCTGTGGTTCTCCTGTGGTTTCTCCTGGTTTTCAACAACATTAGCAAGGAAGTTTTTTACTTTTGCTGATATTTTCTGCTGTCCTTTGTTGACCTCGTGGCGTGGGGGGAAGAAAGCGTACCTGGTGCGTGAGCGTGGGGGAGGTGTTTTTGACTGGACCAGAACCGAACCGAACTGGCTGTGGGGACATCACCTACATTAAGTCCACATTAAGTCTGTTTCACCTCCGTGGAACCTGCACGCGTGTGCTTGCAGCTGACTGGACCCGACTGGAGCTGCGCTCTCTTTGCTCTGTGCTCTCACGCGCGTTCATCTGAGGGACGTGCGGATGTTTGATCTGCTGCTGAAATAACTCTGGAGCTGAGAGGTTCTGTTAGGCTTCAGCCCCTCTGGACTTGCTGTGTTTTTTTCTGGAGATGGCTTTTTTTTCTTCTTTTTTTTAAAGAGCCTCATTTGTTGTTGTGAGCTCAACAATAAACATCTTACCTGCTGCAGATAACTTTAAAGAGCCTCATTTCGTTGTTGTGGGCTGTTTGTGGATCAAACGAGCGGAGAGTGAAGCGCGGAGGATCTGGATCGTCGCTGTTTGGTGCCTGTTTTCACACCGAGAGCTGTTTGTGGATCAGACGAGCAGAAAGTGAAGCGCGGAAGAGAGCTGTTTGTGGATCAGACGAGCGGAGAGTGAAGCGCGGAGGATCAGGATCGTCGCTGTTTGGTGCCTGTTCCACACTGTTGGGGAGCTACTTGTGGATCAGACGGGCAGAGAGAATCGTGCGCCGCTGAGGATCAGGAGCTGCTGTTGCTGTTGTTTGGTGCTGTTCACGCTGTTGTCCCTTTGCTGTCCTGATACAGGCTACAATCATGCCTTTAATTTTAAGAGGCATTTCTGGCATCACACTCTGCTGTTTGCTGCAAACTGCTTGTTTCTACCCGTTGATTCTGGATCCAGCTTGTGTTAACCAGGACCACATCCATTCATATTCACAGGGGGGCATCACACTCTATCACACAAACTGTAGTTGGGCCTCCTCAAAGGAACTGTTTGCACACTTAAATTGTGACGCTTTATGGTCAGAGACTTTTCTGCATCATTCATATTACTGTCATTATTTTCAGTTCTCAGACTACCTGGAATCACTAAATCTTATCAACTCATCTGGATCTGCCCATCACTGCGACTTTCATTGTTTTTGGGCTCTGAATGATCGTATCTTCATTAATGTTTCACATGGTTCAATTATGGGGGCAAAATGTCACACTGTTAACTCCTGTAATTACACATCACTGACAAAGAAGTCAAGTAAATGTCTGATATTAATGTTGTTATTGATCTCAGGGATTCAGCCAAACCCAGGGCCAATCACTAACTACTGTACACCTAATGAGTTTAAAAATATTTCAGGTCTCCGTTTTCTGCATGTAAACGCTCGTAGCCTTCTAAAAAAACTTGATGAATTGAAAATCCTAATCACTTCTTCTGGGGCAGATGTGATCGTTATCTCTGAAACTTGGCTCAACAATTCTGTTTTGAAAAATGACTTGGCAATCAATGAATTTAAGATCTATCGTTGTGATCGTAATACAAGGGGAGGTGGAGTCGCTATTTACATCAGAGATTCTTTGGCTGCCAGGATTGCATCTAAAAAAACAATCGCAAACCAGTTTGAGGCTTTAGCTGTGAACATCACTTTGAAAGGAGGTCAGCCCTTAACTGTTGTTGGTTGTTATCGTCCCCCCTCCGCAACACCTGAAGCTCTGTCCTCCCTGACTGAATTCATAGGAAATTTAAAACACAATGAGATTGTTTTGGCTGGAGATTTCAACATTGATTGGAATAAGTCGACCCCCCTCTGTGATAAATTCAAGGAATGTTGCCTATCTCTCAATCTAACACAACTTATCGATTCTCCTACCAGACCAAACATAAAATGTCCCGAAAAATCTTCTATCTTAGATCTGTTTTTCACAAATGCACCTCACAAATTTCCTGGTATAGGTGTATTTGCCAACGTTTTGAGTGATCATTCCGTAATAGCAGCTCTTAGATCTACTAAACTTCCACCTGCTAAGCCCAGAATAATTCAAAAAAGGGATTTGAAACGTTTCAGTGAACAGTCATTCCTTTGGGATCTATCCCTCTTTGATTGGCAACGTATCCTACAAATCAATGACGTGAACACCGCTTGGAACTATTTTCACGATAGTTTCATTCTCTTTGTAAACAAACACGCACCTTTCCGGCAGTTCAGGATAAAGAGCCGTGACAGCCCCTGGTTTACTCCTGAACTAGCTGATCTCCTGCACTGGAGAGATCATCTTTGGGCCGCAGCAAGAAAATCACACTCAGACACTGATTGGTTGAAATTTCGGCAGCTAAGGAATAAATGTACAACTGCCATCAAAGCCGCAAAACGTAACTACTTCTTATCTCAGACCTCCAAAAATCTAAACGATCCTAAAAAATTCTGGAAAACCATCAAATCTCTCTCAGGCACCCCCCAATCATCTGACCTCCCATCACAATTTCTTGTTGACTCTGTTCCTGTGTCAAATAAGCACGAGATCCTGAACTGTTTCAATAAACATTTTGTTGCTTCTAGTTCATTATTTGACACAGTTACAAACGGAAAATCAGCCACTTTATCTAATAATCAAACTTCTACAAATCAAATCCCTCCTACAAGTCAACCATCTGTTAATCACACCTTCTCTTTTTCTCCGTTCTCAGTCAGTGAGGTAAATAAACTGTTAAATGATCTTGATCCTAAAAAATCTGCAGGTCCAGATGAACTTCCACCTTACTTCTTAAGGCTGGCTGCTCATATCATCACAGTCCCTGTGACCCACATCTTTAATCTGTCCATAAGCCAAAACACCATTCCGGATGCTTGGAAAACAGCCTTTGTTCTTCCTTTGCTGAAGGGAGGTGACCCCACCTCATTGAACAATTATCGACCGATCTCTAAACTCTGCATCTTAGCCAAGGTTCTAGAAAAACTGATAAACTCTCAGATCAAAAACTATCTGGACTCATTTAACATCTTACCTCTTCATCAATCTGGTTTCAGGAAAAAACACAGCACAACAACTGCTTCTCTGAAGGTTCTGAATGATGTTGTTGAAGCATTGGATGCTAAGGACTATTGTGCTGCACTTTTCTTAGACCTGTCTAAAGCTTTTGACACTGTGGATCATAACATCCTGTGTCATAAGCTCTCAGAAATCGGTTTCTCTGATCACACCATCGGTTGGTTTTCTAACTATCTTTCCAATCGGAGGCAATGTGTTCAACATAACGGTACTTCTTCCAGCTATTTAACAGTTAAAAATGGTGTACCACAAGGCTCAGTTTTAGGACCCACTCTCTTTACAATCTACATAGCTAATGTAGGTCACTGCATCCCTGATGCATCCTTACATTTCTATGCTGATGATACAGTTGTTTATTGCCGAGCTAAAACAGTAGCTAAGGCTTTCCAGTTACTGCAATCCGCTTTTGACATCATCCAGTCAGATTTGTTCCGTCTCAAACTTGTCCTAAATGCTGATAAAACAAAAGGGATGTTTTTTTCAAATAGGAAGGCGGTTCCAGCAGATCCTCCTCTGATTTTATCTTCAAATGGTGTCCCTATTGAGTTTGTTGATTCCTATAAATATCTGGGTATCCTGATCGATTCACATCTCTCTTTTAAACTCCACGTGGAAAACCTAGTGAAGAAACTGAAAGTTAAACTGGGTTTCTTTTTCAGAAACAGATCATGTCTAACACTGAATGTTAGGAAACGCCTTGTATCTGTGACTTTCCTTCCCTCCATTGATTACGGTGACATTCTCTACATGAATGCTCCTACAAGCACCCTGCGGATGTTGGATGTTGTCTATCATGGTGCACTAAGATTCATAACTGGCTGTGATTATCGTACCCACCACTGCACCCTGTATTCACTGGTTAACTGGACATCATTAACCTCACGCAGACTCTTCCACTGGTACATTTTCATCTTCAAATCACTTCTTGGTCTGCTGCCCTCATACATCTCCTCCTACATGTCTTTGCGTGAGTGCAGCTACAGCGTGCGCTCTCAGGACATGATTACCTGCAGTGTTCCGTCAGTGAGGACTGAACTTGGAAAAAGGGCCTTCTCCTACTCCGCTCCTGCTTCATGGAATATCTTACAAAAAGATCTGAAGCTCTCGAACTTGACTTCTCTAAATGGTTTTCAGAATCTGTTGGAATCCTGGCAAAAACCAATGCAGATTTGTTCCTGTCTTTGATTTTATACATCTACCTTATAATGTTTTGCTAGTTTTTTGATACTTTGTTAAAAAAAAAAAAAAAATTTTTTTTTTTCTCTCTTTTGTTTTCTATTGTTTATTGTTTGTTTGTTTATTGTTTATTGTTTAAGGAAATTCTACCATTGCTGTTCATTGTTCTTTAGTTTTAGCAGGTCGCTTTCGTAAATGAGCCCATGAGGTTCAAAAGATTTACCTGACTAAATAAAGGTTGAATGAATGAATGATACTAGCAATAACAGCATTGTAAGAGGGGGACAGTTGAACCCGGAGGCCTCCACCCCGTTTAATGATGGACGGTTTCTTTTCACAAAGATGGCCTCCTTTACTCCTCTCTCAAACCATTGTTCCTCTCTATCAAGGATGTGAACATCTTCATCCCTGAAAGAGTGACCGCTGGCCTGGAGATGAGTGTAGACCACAGAGTCCTGACCTGATGATGTTGATCTTCTGTGCTGGGCCATCCTTTTGGCCAGTGGCTGTTTAGTTTCCCCGATGTAAGACTGATCACAGCCCTCCTGACACTGAACAGCATACACAATATTACTCTGTTTGTGCCGGGGGACTGGATCTTTGGGATGAACCAGTCTTTGCTGTAATGTATTTTGGGGTTTAAAAGCCACTGGGACGTTGTGTTTAGAAAATAAATATCTCAATGTCTCTGAAACTCCCGCAACAAACGGAAATACCACTGGTCTGGGTTCCTTCTTTTCACCTGATGGCTGGCTAGAGTCCTGTTTGGGTTTCTTCTCTGCTTTCAGGAAGGCCCAGTTAGGATATCCACATTTCTCTAGAGCCTGTTTTGTGTGTGATTTCTCCTTCTGTCTGGCTCCTGAGTTAAGGCCCCAGTATAGCTCTGCGTTGGGCCGAACGCTGCTCGAAGCCGTGCGAACGCCGCGGCACAAGCCTTTGAACGCGGGCGTGAACGCGCCAAGCTCAAATTTTACGACCGCTTACGCGCACGCATTATCTCACAATAAACTGCCCGGCGCCGGACTGTTTTGTATGAGACACAAATGTATTAAATTCCCCTTCTTCATCCCTGATCTGGCCTTTTCTTTAGTTTTTTTTGCCAAAAGTCCAGTGATCGTTTCCTTCTCCGTTCACTCCATGACTGAAATGATGAGAAATGAATGAATTTGTCACGGGCGAATTAAACTCGGGTTCAACGTGGCTGCGGGAGGTTCTAAATATTTCCTGGTGTGCTGGACCAGTGCTCCCTGTTTTTATTTTATTTTTTAGAACTTTTTATTAACATATAAACACAGAAAACCGCTGCGTAGCCCGTGCCTTTTTTCCCCACCCGACCTGTCAATCAATTCAGTAGGCGTGTCAGTAAATGATCAATCAGCAACCTAAATTTGTCCCGTAGGTAAACGCTCTGCCCTGCTGCTGCTCAAATGACATCAAGAATTTGGAGCAAAAACGCTGGAGCCTTGCGCTAAGCTATGCTGTAAACTGCCTGCGCGTAACACGCACACGTCAAGCGGCATTCGGCCCAACGCAGAGCTATACTGCAGGCTTTAGTGGGGATGCTGTCTGCTCTGTGATACAGAGTCCTGATGACTCCTAACTTGTGCTCCAGAGGGTGATGGGAGTCAAACTGTAAATATTGGTCTGTGTGGGTGGGTTTGCGGTACACCTCAGTTTGCAAATTTCCTCTATCAGAAACTGAGACCTCACAGTCCAAGAAAGCCAACCTGCCATTTTTTACATCTTCTCGTGTGAACTTGATATATTTATCCACAGAGTTGATGTGATCAGTGAAATGTTGGACTTCCTGAGATTTAATTTTAACCCAGGTGTCGTCAACATACCTGAACCAATGACTTGGTGGTCTCCCTGAAAAGGATGTCAAGGCTCTCTTTTCTACCTCCTCCATGTACAGGTTGGCAACAATAGGAGAAACTGGAGACCCCATAGCACACCCATGTTTCTGCCTATAATATTGCTCCCCATATGTGAAGTAGGTTGACTGCAGGCACAGTTTCAAGAGTTGACACAGTTGTTCTGTGGAAAGTGTGGTCCTGTTGCTCAGAGTGGTGTCTGATTTTAACCTTAAACAGACCACCTCTACTGCTTCATCAACAGGAATGCACGTAAAGAGTGATGTGACATCAAAAGAGACCATTGTTTCATCAGTCTCCATGATGACATCCCTCACCTTATCCACAAAGTCCATGGTGTTCTGTATGTGGTGTTCTGAGCTGCCAACTAAAGGGATGAGTACAGATGCCAGATATTTGGAAACATTGTAAGTGACCGAGTTAATCATGCTAACAATTGGTCTTAAAGGTACACCTTGTTTGTGGATTTTGGGTAAACCATACAGACTTGGCATGACCTCCCCTGGGTACAGTCTATGGTACAGAATACTGTCAATAGCCTTGTCCTGCTTCAAATTTTTCAGGCAATCTATCAACTTCTTCTTGTTACCACTTCCTGGATCTCTTTTCAGTGGTTCATAAGTGGTTAAGTCACTAAGGAGTGACATAACTTTCTCATGATACTCTTTCTGGTTCAAAATCACTGTGCACCTTCCTTTGTCTGCTGGGAGAATTATGATGTTTTTATCCTTGCTAAGAGTGGTGAGTGCATCCCTCTCTTCTCTACTGATGTTGGAAGGTGGTGGTTTGGCATTACTGAGACAAGCTGAAACTTACACTAGCCCCTTTCATAAGTCAGATCTGCGCTTTTCCCGCACAGACCAGTCCGGCTTTAATTCCCCTCGGTCATTCATAAGACCACAGTTGAATGTGGGTTGGTCCAGCTCAAATAAACGTGTTCAGAAAAGAAGCCGCAATGCGGCTCCAAAAGAGGCGTGGAGCAGAGCTGGACTAGCCTGGCCCTCGCCTTCCTGCACAGCTCCGCTCAATTCTCATTTCCTTTCACTGCACAGTCTGGGATTTCTCCCATAGACAACGATTTCTCCGGTAGATTTTTGACCGGACCAATCAGAGAACAGAAGGGGCAGAGTTTTTGGCCCCTAACCCATGCCCCCACCTGTCCCAGCGCAGCCAGCGAGCATTCACATGTTCTTATTCAAAGCGATGCAAAGCGTTGCAGGACTGTTTTATATGTGACACAAATCTATAAATTTCCCCTTCTTAATCCCTTATCTGGAGTTTTCTTTTGTTTTTTTTCCCGAAAGTCAAGTAATTATGCAGCTGGAGAGGACGCTGGCGTGATGATTATTATTATTATTATTATTATGTCGCCGCTTCTCCACGCTAAATAGTTATTTTACTGTTGCTATTTTTTAGACATTTATCTGGACTTATTTTGTTCAGTGTTTTTTTTTTTAATAAGGATTTTACGGACAGCTTAGTTAGCACTTCCTAACTGGAATTTGGGCTGTCAACCTCCTGTCAAACTCCAGCACGAACTTGCTTCAAGAACTACGTAGCTACAATTATTGTTCCGCTCACCTGCTGCCTGTCAACCTCCTGTGTCATCTGGACTGTCTTGGATTCTCTTCTGTGCTCCCCTTCAAAATATGCTCATCCAAGTTGCCTCTCACTGCTTCTTGGTTATTTCTCTCGGAGCCGTGGGTCTGCTGTTAGCGGCTAGCTCCATGCTAGCTTCCCCCGGCTTGGCTGGCGCGATGTTGACATACTCCGTTTCGCAGCTGCTTGGACTTAACAACTGCTCCATTCCTCCTTCTATTTCCACCATCAAACAACTGGGACTTTTGCGTAGACCTCATTACATCCACAGAAGCTCTCGAAAGAAAACCATCTATTTTAAGCACACAGGCTCCGGCGGGGGCTTGTGTATTTGTCGCTGTTGACACCGGGGGGTCATTGTGTGTGGTCCCTGGTGGGGTTCGTCCGGTTCTTCCACTTGGTCGGATCTGGGGAGTGGACGAGTGGCTCGTCCTGTTCGGGTGGTCCTGGGGACTCTGGGCTCAGGGTCCTTCCTGGGGTCTTGGGCTTTGATCGCCCCTTCGTCTGTCTCGGGCTTTGGGGGGACGGGTCTCTGATGCTTCACATTCGCTACTAAATGTTCTATTGGAGGAACCTTATTCACTTATGCATGCTCACAACCACACACAAATGGATGCAGGGATGTATATATAGATGTATGTAGATGGGTATATAACTGAATATAAATATATATGTATGTATATTGTATATATATTTGTAGGTATGGGTATGTGTATTTATAGAAATCTACTGCAAGGTCATGAATATTATCAGTCTTTATGTTTGTATGTTTAGTTGCTGTGTTCTGTCATGTGCTTTGCAGGATTGTGTACGGAGGTTTGGTGTGTTTGCATTGTGCTCTTTCTGTGGATAATTGTTGTTTTGTTGTCTACTTTCTCTTCTCTTTTCTTTCTTTCTTTCTCTATTAAAAAAAAAAAAAAAAAAAAGAAAACCATCTATTTTAAGCACACAGGCTTTGACTCGATTGCTACTGTCTGGACTGTCGCACCTCGACGACGTCATCAGAACGCTGCGTCTGTAGTCCCTTGTAGTCCACAGCTCACAAAGTGGCAAGGAAAACGTGGAGTGGACTTCAGTCTGCTGAAACCGGTTCAAAAGGCTCCTACACCAACTGGCATTAAAATAGAACTTTTCAATGTGCAGTCACTATCAAACAAATCATGTCTAATTCACAATCACATTCTGGAGAAGGACTTGGACCTCATGTGTCTTACAGAAACTTGGCATCAACCAGACGTGTTCAGTTCTCTGAATGAAGCTTGTCCCTCCGGATACAGTTATCTGCAGAGAGCCCGCTGCACTGGCCGCGGTGGTGGTCTGGCTGTAATCTACCGCAGTAATTTAAAATTGTCACATCTGTCTTCTCATAATTTTTCTTCTTTTGAATGTTTGGCCTTCAACTTCAAAGCCCCACTCCTGATGAACGTTATATTGATTTATAGACCTCCCAAACCGCATGTTTCATTTAACTCAGAAATGCATGACCTCCTCACTTTTTTCTGCACCTCCCCTGTAAAAACTATTTTTCTTGGCGATCTAAATATCCACATGGACAATTCCTCTTCCCCTCTGGCTACAGATTTTAAGTCTCTTTTGGAATCTCTCAACCTCACCCAACATGTGGACGCCCCTACGCACAACAGGGGGCATACTCTGGATTTGGTGATTACAGACACTGTACTCAATAACTTGTCTGTATATGACCTGGGTGTCTCAGACCACAGGGTCATCTCCCTGGAAGTGCCTTCAACTTCGCCTGCTTCTAACCCAAAACGACCTATCCAGTTCCGTGACTATAAAAACATTTCCCCTGATGTTTTGTCTGCTGATCTTCACGCCCTGACCGCTGTCAATCACTCATCTGCAGATGACTCTGTGGATTACTACAACCAATCTCTCCAGGAGCTTCTGGACCTACATGCTCCCTTGAAGTCAAGACTGGTGTCTTTCTCCGTTCAGCCCCTTGGTACACTGGTGAGCTGCGCAAGATGAAGGCAACGTGTAAAATCATCTGGTCTCTCGGTACATAAGCAAGCGTACAAAGAACATCAGAAAGCGTACGCCAATTCTCTTAAAGAAGCACGCTCCAAATATTATTCCAACATCATCAACACCTGCCCTGGAAACTCTAAACAGCTCTTCTCCACAATAACTCATCTGCTTAATCCCATTAAACTAACTCATGAGGACTCTGTTCAAAAATGCAACCTGTTCCTCTCATCATTTAAAAACAAAGTTGACACTATCAGATCTCAGCTCCACAACCTCCCTGATCTTAGTGTGCCATCTACCCGTCTGCTTTCTGGGACCCTGAGCAGCTTTGATGAAGTCGTTCAGAGTGAGGTGGAGACCATCCTCAAGAAAATGAAGCCTTCATCCTGCGCCCTGGATCCCTTCCCCTCGTCTCTCATAAAATCCAATCACTCTGCAATAAGCCCATTAATCACACAAATAATAAACAAGTCTCTACAATCTGGTCATGTTCCATTGCCTCTAAAAACTGCCATCATTAGGCCTCTTCTGAAAAAATCTAATTTGGATCCCGACAATTTTTCTAACTACCGCCCAATTTCCCACCTCCCATTTCTGTCCAAAGTGCTGGAGAAA
>JBBPBX010009574.1:45468-57679 GCA_038048925.1 Garcialebias charrua | reverse complement strand
AAAAAAAAAAAAAAACTATACTGGAATGTGGGACGTGTATTGCATTTTTAATAATAAAACAAGATACATCCCTGTTTTGTTTATGGGGTTATTGTGTATTATCTTTATTTATACAGTAAATAGGGTTTCAAATTGGCTTCACTGAATCTTTGAAGTGGTGTGCAGAAGCATGAGCTTCACGCGGTTCTGTTCCAGGATCCATCAGCTCTGCGTGGTTCTGTCACTCGGACCGAGCCGCAGGCTGCACGTGATGATGTGCGCGCGTCACGGAGCGCTGCGTGTCGCTCGCCTGGTCCACGCTGACAGGTCAGCAGACACGCAGCTTCTTCTCTCATCCTCTGATCTGTCTCTGAACGTGTTTTTACAACCTCCACAGATCTGAGCGTGCACGCGACAACATCATGGCTGGCTTGATGGCAGATTTCGGGCAGTACACCCACGCGGTGGTCCGTGGAATCCCCGCGTCGCTGGCCCAGGAGGCGCTCCGGAGCAGCGAGGCGGAGGTGGACGTGGAGGCGGCGCGCAGGGAGCACGACGCGTACGTGGAGGTGCTGAGGAGGAGGCTCGGGCTGGAGGTGGTGGAGCTGCCCGCGGACGAAGCGCTCCCGGACTGCGTGTTCGTGGAGGACGTGGCCGTGGTGTGCGGTGACACGGCGCTCATCAGCAGACCCGGGGCTGAGAGCAGGAGGAGAGAGGTAGGGTTCAACATGTCCTCCCCACCCACACACACACCACTACTGTAAAAAAAAAAAAAGAAAAAAAGTTTGACATGACACTGCAGCAAAGATGCACCTGCTCTCTCTGGATGAGACACTTCATGATGATGACATCATCATTTTAGAAGCATTTTCAACAGAACGCTGGCTATTCAACACAATCAACACGGTTTCATTTTCAAAAGTTATTACCGTATTTTCCAGCCTATAAGTCGCAGTTAAAAAAACAACAACTAATTTTCATGTCCTGCGACTTATGGGGCGAAGCGACATATTTATGGATTTTCCCCCATATTTTTAGACCAATTTTTGGCTGAGATATGACCGTTTCCATTCATTCTGACGAAAAAAGGGAGCAGTAGCCCTTTCGGCCGCTAGGGTCCACCGACCGTTCCCAGCTCATGTGTCCGAAAAAAGCCCCCTCTGCTCGGACTCACTGTCGCAGCCCGGCCTCCTGCTCTCTGGAGGTCTGAACTAGTGTTTGTTAGCAAAATAGCTCAAGAACCACACAACAGATTTTGATTAAACTTACAGAATGTAATAACTGGATGGATATTTACAACCCTTTAGCTGTAGGAGATGTTTGAGCTACAATTCGATTTATTTATAATTTATTTCGTGACCGATTGAAAGACGTCAAAGCGAAACAATTTAAATCCAGCAGATTTGACCATTACGTGAATTTATTAAGGAACAGTTAAGCTCAGAAACACTTGTGCTATAATGTCAGCTAACAAATATATATTTTTTTAAGTGTTTATCTTGCTAAATTTTAAAGAAATGAAGCCGTCCCACCCGCGCGCATGCACTTAGCGAAACTACTTTTTAAAATCCAGCTGATTTGACCATTTCGTGAATTCATTAAGGAACGGTTAAGCTCAGACACATCTTTGCTATAATTTTCAGCAAACAAATAATTGTTTTTACTGTGTTAATCTTGTAAAGTCCTTCCGTGCTCGCGCACTCCTGTGGCCGCCATTTGCAGCAGGGCGGTGACGCGTAACATAGGCGACGCATCAGCGTTGACGCATAATAGATGTGACGTATACGGAGGTGCGGCACGTTTATGGATTTTTCCAAGTTATTGGACATAATTGGACAAAGCGACTTATCGGGTGGAGCGACTTTTCGGCCGGAAAATACGGTACGCATTTTTGACAGTTTCTGTGTTGTAATGCAGTTCCCACTTTGAAGACATTGTGTTTTAAACAACTGATGCACCAAAGGTTTAGAGTCTTGAAGAGATTTCTTTCTTTCGTGCATGGTTGTGCACCTTTTTTAATCTTCTAAATTCTGTTCTGTTCTCATCTTATTTGTGTTTAGTGTAATCATGCTGTTTGTATTCCGAGCAACCCAAGAGATATACTTCATAAAGTTACTACAGTACGAGGAAAATCTTAATACAATGTCACAAAGGCCGGTTTAAAATAAGTTCCATAAAACATAAGGTTTCTCATTAAAATGAGAAATAAAATTTGCAGAATTTTTTTGTCATACTGTTGGTGACGAGTGCTTAAAGCAAAAACTTGTAGGTGAAAATTTGCGACGTTTGTTTAGTTCGAAACAACCAAAGTGACCCACTGTTACATGTGACTTATCCGTGCTGCTGATCTCATGCTGCTGTATTAAGTCATACCCATCTGCTCACCACAGACTCATGTTCGGGCTGCTGTTGTTGCACTGTATTATATTATTGAGTCACAAATTGAGTCACACATCTGGGAGTGATAATGGACGCTTTCATTTCATTTCGTTTTTTTCAGCTGAGGAGACTGCATGAGCTGAAGCCCATATGGTCCAAAAATAAACTTGAGACAGTAATACATGCGTTCATAACATCCAGGCTCGATTACTGCAATGTGCTTCTTTTTGGAATCACTCAGACCTCCATTGCACGACTACAGGTAGTCCAAAATGCTGATTTTTAAGCGGTACAGGCCAAAGAGAGCACATTACTCCAGTTCTGGCCTTCTTGGACTGGCTACTGGTTCACCTTCGAATTCAGTTCAAATTACTCCTGTATGTTTTTAATCCCTGAACAGTTCTGCCCCCTCTTATCTAACTGATCTTCTGCAGCCATATACCGCGCTCTCTGAGCTCAGAAGATCAGATGATTCTTTCAGTTCCAGGAACCTGTCTTAAACTCAGAGGTGACAGGGTCTTCTCTGTTGCAGATCCAAAACTGTGGAATGAGTTACCATTGCATGTCAGGCAGGCCCCTTCTCTCACAGTTTTTAAGTCTCGCTTAAAAACCCACTTTTACTCCCTGGCTTTTGACACTGTGATTTGTTTTGAACCTGTCTGTACTGTGCTAGCCATTTAGTTATTATCTTCTGCTATCTATATTTTTTATTTTACTTTATTTTATGTTTTGCTCTGTGTGCTTGCTTGTTTCTACTGTACAGCACTTTGGTTGGCCTTGTTGCTGTAAAGGCTCTATAAATAAAGTGGTATGTATGGTATGGTATTATTAGTGTGTAGCGTATACTCTATCTTAGATCTTTAGTGTACCATTTGGCATTCCTTTAGCGTATATCTGAGATCCTTATAGACTGTTTCTTTTTACAATTTATATTTTGCTATTTTTGGGGTGCAACTCCCTGAGTACATAATTATGTTCCACCTCATGTACCACATGTGATGTGAATGACAATAAACGTAACATGAACTTGAAAAAGGACAGCAATGGTGCCATTCATGGAAGAACTGTTTGGATTGGAAAGACATGTTTACTTATTTATTAATTATTTTGTTTTGCTCAGATTTGTTGATGAAAGTATGCAAATAAAAAAAAAAGATTAGGCTGAAACAGTAAACTTGGATCTATAGCAGTGCTTCCCAACCGTGGTCCTTGTGGAACACCATCCTGCACGTTTTAGATGTTTTCCTGCTTTGACACACCTGATTTGAATGAACAGGTGATTAACAGGCTTCTGCAGAACTTGATGAAGACATTAAATCACTGAATCAGGTGTTTTTGAGCGAGGAAACAACGAAAACATGCAGAATGGTGTTCCTCAAGGACCAGGGTTGGGAACCACTGATTTGCATAAGCCACATGTTTGAAGGCTGAGCTCTGGCTTTAAGGCACTCCACCCCTCTGCTTAATCCCCAATATTTATTCTTGACAGATTTTTTTAAACTCAATTTTTATTTTTATCTTTTCAGTTTAGCAACAGATTCACTCTTTCCATATACAGGTAGTCCTCGACTTACGATATAGATCCGTTCCTACGCAGCGTCGTAAACCGATTTTCGACATAAGTCAAAATATACGTACATACTGCACCATATGCATGTACAGTCCAGTATTACCAAGCACTTAGCCTATCCTAACACAGTACCCTACATAATTATCAAAAAAACATACATTTGGGAGCCATAATGAAGGGAAAAAAGAGTTATGGGCTACTTCCTTCATCCATCCGCCATGTTCTCCATTCGTTTATGACGTAAAACCGTGTTTACAGTATAGTTTTGTTTTTTTGAATGTTCAGAGGACCAGACTTAGCTTTTTTAGAGAGTACAGTGCAGAATTCCTCCACTACATAAAACCTGAAACCGGAAACTGCGTAACTCGGCTTTTCAAAATAAAATTTCAAAATATATATACCGTATTTTCCGGTCTATAGGTCACACCTTTTTATGTTTTTTTTTCAAGGCCTGCGACCTATACACTGGTGCAACCTATATATGGCTTGTTATCACTTTCGGCGAAACAAATGTTAAAATCCAGCTCATTTCACAATTACGTTCATTTATTAAGGAAAAGTTCAGCTCAGACACATATTTGCTATAATTTTTATCAAACAAATAATTGTTTTTAAGTGTTAATCTTCTTAAAAGCCTTGCTGTGCGCTCCTGTGGCAGACATTTGCAGCAGAGCTAAACGTAGGTGCGACCTATACACCGGTGCGACCTATCTAGGGATTTTTCCAATCTATTGGTGATAATTGGACAATGCGACCTATACACCGGTGTGACCTATACACCAGAAAATACGGTATATATATGTATTTTTTTTTAAGGGGAGATGTGCTGTAACGACGAAACGTCGTAACTCGAGACCGTCGTAACCCTAGGACTACCTGTACAGTAAATATCTTCTCCTTGATCCTAATGTAGCCCAATCTAGATCAGTCACATGACTCAAGCATCCATTTTGGTGTTTGGCAGATTCTGCCAGATGCTTTGTTTACATGGAGCGTGGGCCCACATTTCAGAACAATTGCATCACAGTATATCTGGAAAACCACATGACCCTTTACATTTAATTTCATACTTTGTGTCGCAGTATAGAAATATATCTGGCTAGGTAAATGTCACGTGGGCAGAGTATAAAAGGAGGCAGCAATGCCTGTTCTGGCACTTGGTTTCCTCTTCCCACTCCCACTACGTTGCTCAACCTGTGTGGGGTAGTGGCTGAGCAGCAGATCGTTTTATGCACGCTGTTCTGGCTTTCGTGGGATGAAAGCCACGCTTGCTGCTTCCCTCCTCCTGTGTGTGTGTGTGTGTGTGTGTATGTGTCTGCATGTGTGTGTCAGCAGGTGAGTAGTTGAGTCCCAACTCATTGTCAGCTTCAAATTTACTACTGTTGCTGATTAGTTGACTGAATTTTATAGGTCGTTTGCTGAAGTTGGGGCCACTGCTACTTTGGCTCTACGGAAGATCACTGCTGTTTTGCCTCTATGGAAGATTACCATTGTTCTGGCTCTACGGAAGATCACTGCTGTTTTGCCTCTATGGAAGATTACCATTGTTCTGGCTCTATGGATGATCACTGCTGTTTGGGTTCTCCAGATTATTGCCCTTTATGGTCTTCAGATGCCTGTGGCTTCACTGGACTTCTCCACAACTAACTGTTTGGGGCACGGTCCCTGAGCACTTGTGTCAGTGGCGTGGGTAATTAGCCACACACCTGGGTCTGGAGTATAACTTTTAAAATGAGTATTTGATTTGTTAAAGTTGTATTTTCTTTATAAATAGTTCTCCTTATTTTGTTTACAGCCCATTTACTTTGTAAACTGTGGTGTATAATTTAGATATTTCATTGGGCTGGCATTTATTTATTGGTAAGTTATTTGTTTTTTCACGTTTTCTTTTTAATTAGACTCAGCTTGGTGGTTGCCCTGTATGTCTGTCAAGTATGGGAACATACACAGATGACAAAAATGTGACATTTATTTTTTATTTTATTAATTTTCTTTTCTTTTCCAGTTGCTGGGGTCTGGGGCTGTCTTTTTTGTAAGAGCTACGAACCGGTGTGCCTTGTAAATCGCATAATTTTAAAGAGAATCACTCGGTACCACCACGTTTGCGATGATTACCTTTTAGTAGACTACTGTATTTAGAATTGTGACTCCATATGAATGCAACGATATATATATATATATTTTTTTTTTAAACCAAACTGACAAAAAGCTGTGATGTTTGCCTGGTGAGTGTAGCTGCACTTGAGGTTATTTATGTGTGAATGGATGACTGGAGGGAAACGCCAGGACAGATTTTGTGAAAGCCCCTGTCATTCCACATCAGAGTCACTTTACTTGGCTCTGGTGCTAATGCTCCCCCAGCCTCACTGGCGGCAGAGATATTGATTGAAAAGCTCAGCATGGCTGGCCTCAGCCATCACATCTCATGTATGACGCACATGCTGCAAGTGGAACTCACGTCATCAGTCCTCCTATAGCGCTCTTTATTGTATCGGACTTGCAATTTAGTTTTTCAAATTTTAGGTTACAGAATTAGTGTTATTTGCCTGCGTTGTATTCCAGAAAGAAAACTTTCAACAAGTGCATGAATAGTCTAAAAGAAGCTTGCAAAAAATCTTTAACGATTAAAAAAATAGCATTTGAGAAGGTCGCAGCTTTGCCTCCCGGCCTTTGCTTGCATGTTCTCTCTGCACATGTGTGGCTTTTCCCACTCCAGTTTCCAGACCATGTTGGGTTAATTAGTAACTGCATTACCCCTAGTTGTGTGTGAATATGAAAAGCTGTTTGCGTCCCTGTGATGGACTTGCGACCTGCACAAGGTGTACCCTGCCTCGCTCATAATTTCTGCTTGAGATAAACACCAACTGCCTGTGACCTGGAACAGAAAAGTGTGTAAAGAAAATGAACGGATGAATGCACTGGAGTAAAATTAAAAGTAGATTTTTTTCTATTAAATGACAAAGCAATGCATTTGTTGTACAATGCAATACTAATCCCACATTTAATTTATTGTGTTGAGGTTTGGGGTACAGCGTGCAAAACTATAACTAAGCCCATTTTTATTTTACAGAAAAGAGCTAGGATAATCACTAGAAAGCATTATTACCATACCATCCATCAAATGTTTTGTTTTGCAAATTAAAATTACTGACATTTTATGATCTGGTTGACTACAATATTCTCTTAATATTATACACGGCACAGAACTTCACATTACCCTCAAATATCCAAACGTTTTTTGTTAAAGGACAGAGTACTTACAATCTTAAGGGTACTGATATTTTTGTTATGCCACAACATAGAACAAGTCTAAAGAGTAGGTCTACTTTAATTTATGGAATAGGTCTATGGAATGGTTTAGAAAACGATTTGAAAGTTGCAAAAACAATGACTTCATTTAAAAAAATTAATAAAATTAGGTTTTTGGAAAAATATAAATAAATTGGTTTGTTTCAAAATTTATGAATGGTAAAGTATGATGAGTTATTTATTGTGTAATAATTTTTGTGGATTTCAGTATTGTTGTTTCAATTGATTGTTTGAATTATTTTTGTTAAAAAAAGGGGCAGACATAATAAGATTGTATCTTCTTCTGCTTCCTTTCATTTCATGTAATGTTTGATTTTTTATTTACATGGAATTGTAAATAGTGTTTTATGTTGTTTTAAATTTGAACTTTGAAATGAATAAAGAATAAAGAAAGAAAGAAATTTCTGACAGATTATGCTCATGACACTTGCTATAACTGCTTTAAAACGGTGCACCGGTGCAACGGTGTGTTTTTATGGGACTTGTAACGTTTATCAGTTTAGCTACTCACAGCAGCTTGATTCTAATGTTTTTTACCATTAGTTGCTGTCTGTTCACTACTTAGATGCTGTACGTGACCCAGTGTTCAGAACTGTCTGTACTCATTCATGGTAGACATGTCTGTTTGGAGTCATGCAGACACAACACTCTTCTGCAGGAGGTTTTATTTTTTGTCATTAAAAGTTTTTGTGCAGACAGCGAAAATTAGAATTTGGCCCAGATCCTTTGGACTTCCTGTGAAAAGATTGAAATAAATAACTTTAAGAAAAAAATAATTTGGTAAGAAGAGCTTCTATGGAGCAGATGTGCAATGTGTGGAGATTCAGAGGTGTGCTTACTTGAGGTTAAAGGAATAGCTTCTTGTGTTGCTCTTTAATTTTAATTTTATTTTAACAGTTACGTAAAAAAAATCGACTTGTTTCAAGCTAATTACCCTTATTTTCGCTAATTTCCTTGTAAAGTCACCAGGGATGAGTTAAGTGAGTGACCTCTTCTAATTTATCACTTCTCCCCTCCGTTCCTCAAAGGTTAAGACCATCCATGTTTGTAACAGCATACCATATCAGTTATGATTTTTATATAATTCGTCAGACAGTACAAAAGCAAGAGGAAATGCATGTTAATGAATATGTGGCTTTATTAATAATTAAACAGGAAATATTAAGCAGAATGCTGAGCTGCTGTCATAACTTTTAATACCTTTTTTTTTGCAAACCCTTTATGGGTTTTGCAACAACTTAAAAAAAACATGTATTTAAACCATAAAGCAATTTAATAAACCCTTTATTGTAAAACACTTCCTTTATTTAATCCTTGTTAAATGGCAGGGACATACCCAAATATACTGATGATTTCTCGTGTATTTTAAAATCAAGCAGCTCCAGACTTTCTCAAAACACTAACAGGCATAAAACTAACTGTATTCTGCACCAAATGAATTTTAAAAAGTATAAATTATAAAAGATACGAGGAAAATCTGCATCATCTAATTGTTTTTGCCTGTATACAGTATATCAATTGCTGAGCTGCATCTCAAACACTTTTGACCTTTTAAACAGCTTATTTATTGAGGAAGAAACCTGCCATGATATAAATTATATAATAAAAAAGGCGGTGTATATCTTGCATAAAAGAATGATGTCAGCATACTCTGCAGATGTTGATAGTAAATCTATTTTTTTTGTACTTTGTGAAAGACAATTTTCACAATACATTCCATTCACATTCTTATTTTCTTCAAATTTGACCTCATTCAGGTCAAATGGATAAGAAACAACAGTTTGTTTTCTAACTTAAGGCTTTAATTTAGGTTGGAAATTATTGTGAGTATAAATATTCACTGCCCCCGACTTCTCCTCAGGCTGCTACAGTATAATGACTCAAAAGTATAAAAAACAAAAAAACAAAAAACAAAAAAAACAGAACAAGCTCAAGAAATATGCAGTAACCATCTACATTAATGGTCCACAATGCTTTAAAAATATTAGTGTCCTTGTTTTAAAAGTAAAGGACAGAACAATAACTAAAATAAATCCTCACATTATTATCAGACTTTACAGGATAAAATGTGCAGGTCAACCACATTAACGATGGCCCCACACAAAAAAACTATTAGAGACACTTTGGACTGAGACTGCCTTGTTAGGAGTGTCAGGAAATGTTCCTGAGAAGAAGCGTAAGCATGCTGACTAAAGATAACTGGGTGAAGTCTCAGGCCATCAGTGAATATTGGAGAGACAAGTAACCTTATGGTCGAACAAATGCCAGATCTGCTTCAGGATCCTGGACCAGCCGTAGGGGTTTTTCTCTGCATGCTGGGAAATCAGTTATTGGATACAATTTAAGTGTGGGAAAAATAAGCCAAGAGTTGAACAGCATATAGAGTCAGACCCTCCCCCGCTCTTGAACTTCACCCTTAACCTGTGAGAACATGTCAGTTTAACACATGAAACCCATGTTTTCTTTTTTCTTTGTGCATTTGAAACATTTTCAACATGCCTTCTGGTAACATATGAAAATCATGGTAAACTCATGCAATTTTATTATGTAAGGGTTTTAATAGTAAACATTTATTTTAAAACGTGAAGTGCATTCTATAAACCCTTTATGTCACTTGGAGTATAGGACAGTAAAAATCAAAGCAAACCAAAGGCTGACATTCACATTAGTTAGAACTTTAAGTAACTCATTCCTTGTTTTTTCTAAGATTTAATTCAAATTCAAAAATACTTTATTAATCAAAAAGGCGTTCAATACAAGATCAACTGGACTTTATTAGTTGCAGAAGACGTTTCGACCTCTATCCAGAGGGCTTTTTCAATTCACTGAAACAAACTGTGAGTGTGTGGAGTTATAACAGTCTTAAGAAACACGCACCATCATATGTAAATTGCAAGCTGAGGTAACACATACATGTAAATTGACAGATCACACCTTAACAGTAGGGGGTTCCCTTGAGGTCTCTGACAGAAGACACACAACTGTATGTAGATTGACAAAAAACACCTCACAAACCAACAACAGAGGTTTCTCTTCAAAACCCCCACACACAAACAGAGTGGTGTGGTGTATGCAGTCCAGTGCAGCGAGGACTGCCCAGACCGCTACATTGGAGAAACTAAGCAGCCCATCCACAAAAGAATGTCCCAACACAGGAGAGCAACCTCCTCTGGACAAAACTCAGCTGTTCACCTCCACCTCACGGACAAGGGTCACTCTTTTGAGGACCAGAATGTGCAAATTTTGGACCGAGAGCACAGATGGTTTGAGAGGGGTGTGAAGGAAGCTGTTTATGTTAAGAGAGAAAAACCTTCTCTTAACAGAGGAGGAGGTCTGAGATTTCAACTTTCCAAGACTTATAACTCAGTTTTGGGGTTGATTCCCAGACGTTTTACACCGGATGGGAGCAGAGGTGTCTTGTCTGTGAATTAGACTAACAAAGTTTTTTGAGAAACCTCTGTTGTTGGTTTGTGAGGTGTTTTTTGTCAATCTACATACAGTTGTGTGTCTTCTGTCAGAGACCTCAAGGGAACCCCCTACTGTTAAGGTGTGATCTGTCAATTTACATGTATGTGTTACCTCAGCTTGCAATTTACATATGATGGTGCGTGTTTCTTAAGACTGTTATAACTCCACACACTCACAGTTTGTTTCAGTGAATTGAAAAAGCCCTCTGGATAGAGGTCAAAACGTCTTCTGCAACTAATAAAGTCCAATTGATCTCGTATTGAACGCCTTTTTGATTTTATCATGTCCTGGACGACTGAGAATCTTCACCAGCATACTTTATTAATCCCAAAGGGAAATTAAATGTTATTGTAACTTATTATCCTTGAGATGTTATATACTGATGGCTGTAGGCAGGAAGGGACTCTTGTAAAGGTCTGTCCCACAGTGGATCAGAAGAAACTGGCCACAGATGCAATCCGATTCTTCCACCCAGACTCGGCTGGCCTCTCGGGTCCCCCGGGCTGAAGGACCACCCGAATCCTGGGAAGAACTCCTCCCAGCAGCCTGCCAAGCTCCTCGTTGCTGCAGACAGCCAGCTGCAGGTGTCAGGGGATGATCCCGGTCCTTCTGCTCTCGTGAGCCATGTTTCCTGCCAGTTCCAGGATCTCAGTGGTCAGGCACTCGAGCACAGCCGGCAGGGAGACGGGAAAGCATCTACGATGCCTCCTTTTCCAACTCATTTGACATTTGGAGTTGTAGTTAAGACATTATTTGAGCTTTTGAGATGTTAATCAGCAGCTCCTGGTTGTTAATACCGCCTTGTTGTCATGGTTACGCATCTTAACAAATGTCCAAAAGTAACTAAAACATACGAGAGATAAAATATTAAATGCATTATCATCATCCATCTGGTGTATTGTTTTATAAATTGAAGTTACTAGGATTTTATGATTTGGTGGAATATATATATTTTTACTATTGTATAAAGCACAAAATAACACTCTACTTTCAAATATTCAAAAGCTTTTTGTAAAAAGGACAAGTTGTTATAATTTAAAGGGTAAAGATATTTTTGTTATACCACAATATAGAACAAGTTTAAAGGGTTGTTTTACTTTAATACATGGCATTGGTAAATGGAATAGATTGGACTATGATGTTAAAACTGCACATGTCTGTATTTAAGAAAATGATTAATAATAGATTGTTGAAAAGTTATGTGTAAATGTTATATACTTAAAATCTCTCTAAATTAGTTATATTATTATGAGTTATAAATATGGTTTATGGATAAATTTTGTTTGAATTGATTGTTTGAATGGAATTTTGTTTTTACAAAAAGGGGCAGATATAAGATTATTTTCTTCTTCTGCTTCCTTTCATTTTAAATTTGTTCTTTATTTTTCTATATCATTTTGTAAATTTTTTTGTGCTTTTATATTTTTAAAAATTTGAAATGAATAAACAATAAAACAAAAAATGTGCCATTTTTATCCGTATTGCTAAGATATAAGTATTTACAGT
>JBBPBX010009574.1:25648-36511 GCA_038048925.1 Garcialebias charrua | reverse complement strand
TATATATATATATATATATAAAGACTACCATGGGAAAGTTATGTCATGAAACTGTCATGAAAGGTATATTGCATCCTCTGTTCAGGTGGTGACACACAGTGCTGCATCTTTACAAAAATTGACCAAATAAAGCATAAACACCTGTTTGGTTTTGATTCAGAAAACATTTTCATTATACCATTACCACTTTACAACAGAGTGAAGACAGAGGATGCAAAGGACATAGTGCGATGGAGGAGGATGACTCCCTCCAGAGGGAACAGACAAAAGAAGAAATGATTTTTACAACAGATAGTCCTTCACGTCCAGAAACTACCAAACACAATCTATAAACTACCTGATGCTAATTACTGAGGGAGCTGGCCCACCTTCTCAGCTCAGCTCCCTGGTCTGCAGCCATACTGACACCAAGAG
Organism: Garcialebias charrua; assembly: GCA_038048925.1. NCBI lineage: Eukaryota > Metazoa > Chordata > Actinopteri > Cyprinodontiformes > Rivulidae > Garcialebias > Garcialebias charrua. Next base: position 36,097 of record JBBPBX010009574.1, on the reverse strand, counting down.
GAGAGTTTGATTCTCTCCATGGGAGACAGAATGTGCAGCATGCAGAATGACACATTTTCAAATGCATAAAGAAAATAATGCAATCATGGTCAAGAAAGCAAAAAATATCACTAATTAAGAAAAGCCATCATGGACTTAAAGGAGCCCATCTTCATCCTTTAAGTCCTTGAGCTCACTGTGAGAAAATATTTTAATTTTTTCTGTTACTTTTGTGTCTGCTGGGTTTGTGCTAGATGGTTTTAAATTCTAACACAAAACGAGAGCAAACTGCTCATACCTGCTGAACTGATGGGCAGGCTAATAATAATAAGTGTGTGTGAAGTCGTTCATTCATTCAACCTTTATTTATGCAGGTTAGTCCCATTGAACCTCGGGGACTCATTTACAAGAGACTTAGATTTTAATATTTTGGAGCCGTGGGCCTGCTGTTAGCGGCTAGCTCCATGCTAGCTTCCACCGGATCGACAACAATGTTGACCTACTCCGCTTCGCAGCTGTTTGAATTTAACAACTGCTCCATTCCTCCTTCTATTTCGACCATTAAACAACTGGGACTTCTGCGTAGACCTCGTTACATCCATAGAAGCTCTCGAAAGAAATTAGTTCACTTTAGGCAAACTGGCTCTGACTCGATTGCTACTGTCTGGTCTGAGAGACGTGTCGCACCTCGACGACGTCATCAGAACGCTGCGTCTGTGGTCCTTTGTAGTCCACAGCACACGAAGTGGCAAGGAAAACGTGGAGTGGACTTCAGTCTGCTTAAACCTCTTCAAAAACAATCTGCTCCAACTAGTATTAAAATAGAACTTTTTAATGTTCAATCACTTTCAAACAAATCATGTCTAATTCATGATCACATTTTGGAGAAGAATTTGGACCTCATGTGCCTCACAGAAACTTGGCATAGACCGGATGTGTACAGTTCTTTAAATGAAGCTTGTCCATCTGGATACAGCTATCTGCAGAGAGCCCGCAGCACTGGCCGCGGTGGTGGTCTGGCTGTAATCTACCGCAGTAGTTTAGGGCTGTCGCATCTGGTTTCTCAGGATTTTTCTTCTTTTGAATGTCTGGCTTTCAGCTTCAAAGCCCCACTCCTGATGAATGTTATATTAATTTATAGACCTCCCAAACCGCATGTTTCATTTAACTCAGAGATACATGACCTCTTCACTTATTTCTGCACCTCCCCTGTGAAGACTATTTTTCTTGGCGACTTGAATATCCACGTGGACAATTCCTCTTCACCTCTGGCAACGGATTTTAAGTCTCTTTTGGACTCTCTTAATCTCACTCAACATGTTGACGCCCCTACGCACAGCAGGGGGCATACTCTGGATTTGGTGATTACTGACACTGTACTCATCAATAATTTATCTGTATATGACCTGGGTGTCTCAGACCACAGGGTCATCTCCCTGGAAGTGCCTTCATCTTCGCCTGCTTCAAACCCAAAACGACCCATCCAGTTCCGTGACCTTAAAAACATTTCCCTTGATGTTCTGTCTGCTGATCTTCACACCATGACCGCTGTCAATCATTCATCTGCAGATGACTCTGTGGATTACTACAACCAATCTCTTCGGGAGCTCCTGGACCTACATGCTCCCTTGAAAACAAGACTGGTGTCTTTCTCCCGTTCAGCCCCTTGGTACACTGATGAGCTGCGCAAGATGAAGGCAACTGGCCGTGCTATCGAGAGACGTCTAAAATCATCTGGTCTCTCGGTACATAAGCAGGCGTACAAAGAACATCAGAAAGCGTACGCCTATTCTCTTAAAGAAGCACGCTCCAAATATTATTCTAACATCATCAACACCTGCCCTGGAAACTCTAAACAGCTCTTCTCCACAATAACTCGTCTGCTTAATCCCATTAAACAAACTCTTGAGGACTCTGCTCAAAAATGCGACCTGTTTCTTTCATCTTTTAAAACCAAAATTGACACTATCAGATCTCAGCTCCACAACCTCCCTGTTCTCAGTGTGCCATCTACCCGTCTGCATTCTGGGACCCTTAACAGCTTTGACGAAGTTGTTCAGAGTGAGGTGGAGGCCATCATCAAGAAAATGAAGCCTTCATCCTGCGCCCTGGATCCTTTCCCCTCGTCTCTCATAAAATCCAATCATTCTGCAATAGGCCCACTTATCACACAAATAATAAATCAGTCTCTTCAATCTGGTCATGTTCCACTGCCTCTAAAAACTGCCATCATTAGGCCTCTTCTGAAAAAATCTAATTTGGATCCCGACATTTTTTCTAATTACCGCCCAATTTCACACCTCCCTTTTCTGTCTAAAGTGCTGGAAAAAGCAGTTGCTGCTCAGCTGCAGGATCACTTACAACAACACTCCCTGTATGAGAAGTTCCAGTCTGGATTCAGGGCAGCTCACAGTACTGAGACTGCACTGCTGAGAGTTACTAATGATGTCCTCTTGGCTGCTGACACTGGCTCTCCCTCCATCCTTGTCCTCCTTGACCTCACTGCAGCCTTCGACACTGTGGACCATAGTATCCTCCTCCACCGTCTTCATGTGGAGGTCGGTCTCTGTGACACCGTCCTGGACTGGTTTAAATCTTTCCTCTCCAATAGGCTGGAATGTGTTAGTCTTGGCAACGCCACGTCCCAGACAGTCTCTGTCTCCTGTGGTGTCCCTCAGGGGTCGGTTCTGGGGCCCCTGTTGTTTTCCCTTTACATGCTGCCTTTAGGTCAAATTATTAATCAGTTCAACATTTCTTTTCACTGTTATGCCGACGATACACAGCTTTACATCAGGACTGGAGCATCCTCATCTTCCACCTTGTCATCTCCATCTTCACTCACTGCCCTCTCTGCCTGCCTGGAGGCAATTAGGGCATGGATGAATCAGAACTTTCTTCAATTAAACTGCTCCAAGACCGAGGCCATACTGATTGGCACCCCTCACCAGGTACAGACATCTACTATAACAACACTTTCCTTTTCTGGACAAGACATCCCCCTCTCCACCTCTGTTACAAATCTTGGAATAAAAATGGACTCCAATCTTACATTTGAAAATCACATTAAGCTTCTGTTTAAAACTTGCTTCTTCCATCTTCGAAACATCTCTAGACTTCGCCCATCCCTAACTTTTTCCGATGCTGAGAAGCTCGTCCATGCTTTTGTCTCCTCCAGGCTCGACTACTGCAACTCCCTGTTTATTGGAATCCCTGGCAAAAACCTTCAGAAACTTCAATATATTCAAAACAGTGCTGCAAGGATCTTGTTGCGAGTTCGTAAATTTGAACATATTACGCCCATTCTTCATAACCTTCATTGGCTTCCTGTCGCCTACAGAATTCAGTACAAAACTGCTCTCATTACACATCAATGCTTACATGGAGCTTCACCAGATTATCTGAAGGATATTCTTATTCCACACTCATCCACCCGGTCGCTGCGGTCACAGAACAGTAATCTCCTTCACATTCCGAGAACCAAATTAAGGACCATGGGAGACCGGGCTTTCAGTGTGGCTGCCCCCCGCCTGTGGAACTCTCTTCCTGACTGTCTGAGGGTCCCACAGTCTGTGGTTGACTTTAAGAGCGGCTTGAAGACCTTTCTTTTCAACCGAGCATACTCTACCTCCTCATGATTCTACTTTTGATCTTAGTTGATACTGTTATTGATTTTACTTGTTTTATTACTTGTTTTATTGACATTTAATTTCTGTTGCACCGTGTAGCACTTTGAGATTTTCATTAATGAAAAGTGCGTTATAAATTGAATTCATTATTATTATTATTATTAATAAAGAGTGAGGACAACAGTAAAGGGTGCGTACAAAAAAAAAAAAACTTACCGGTAACAAATGAAAATAAAATGGTAATTAAAAGGAAAAGTTGTGAGAAAAAAAAACAGCTACCGTAGGTTATAAGGCAGTGTAGAAAACTAAAAACAGGAACCTGTCTGCATTTGTTTTTGCCAGGAACTTAAATGCTTAAAGCCACTTAGAGAGTAAAGTTTATTTAAAGAGTGTATTGCCATTTTTATTGTAGATAGCCAAAACCACTGGGGGAGTAGTAGTGCTGAGGTTAAAGGTGGGCCTGTGATCGGAAGATTGCTGGTTCAACTCCCAGTACCGACAACATCAAAATGTGGGTGGGAATGGTGGAACATCCTCATTTGCCCCACTCTTCTGGGCCCTTGAGCAGGGCCCCTAACCCCCACCATCTGCTCTCCAGGGCACAATGACAATGGGTCACAATTTATAAGGAAATTGAAAACCATGTTACAGACATCAGGAGTTATTTGTTTTTAATGTGACATGAACTCGGCAATAAATGAGTTACCGGTAGTATGTGAAAATTTAGCTGAATATTTAAAGAATTATCCACTCTTGTGTGAAAATATCTCACTGAAAACATGCAGAAGGAACAAAATTTGCTTATCTAAAGCGTTCATCCCGAGTGATAAAATTAGAATTACAACTTCAACACTCATTCACCACCCCAGCAAATAAACACAAAACCAGTCACTATGTGCCCAGAATTTGTAGATGTTGTGTTTAGTTATTGACTCACGCAACAAATTAGATCTACAAGTTTCAACTTGTGGGAATTCAACATTTGAATTTTTTAACATACTGATAGCAAAATGAATGCATCAGAAGAGGATGTAATAATAATAATAATGAATTCCATTTATAATGCACTTTTCATTAATAAAAATCTCAAAGTGCTACAAAGTGTAACAAAGCAAAGGATGTCGGTGGGTCCCACATCTATTTGATCAAACTTGAAGTTGAATTAGCAGGTCCAAGCTAAATAAAGGCCAACAAACAAAAATGTTCTAATAAAAATAGCTGTAATCATGTTATGATCAATCAATTGTTCCCAGGAGGGCTGCAGGGAAAACTAAAACACTTGCAGAAGTGCTCAGATTATGTCGAGTTTGAAGATGATAAAAAGCTAAATGTGTTCTTATTGAAATTTGTCATAAAAATGTTCAAAGTACAATAACTGAGACAGACTTAATAATGTTGTGTAAAATGTAATAACTGAGTGTCAGATCATCTCTAGATGTTTGCCATCAGTGCTTAGAGAGCTGACAGCAGCAGCTTGAGCTCCCTGCAGAAACACACGAGGAGCTCAAACTTCTGCAAGACTTTTCCTTTTGGTATTTTACTCTTTCTAGTATGGAGAGGTGTTAGATGTGGACTAAATTAGAGGTTATATTTAAAAAGAATGCAAAAACAAAGTATTTACACACTAAAATGTACATATTTTATTGAACGAGATCTTTAATGACAGAAGGTGACAGATATGCGACAAATAAGAAGTTTCTGTCAGTGTTCCTGGTGTCACAGGCTGAGGATGAAGGGATCGACCTTCATCATGTAGGCTGGTTTCAGGTACTGCTGCAGTTCAGTCTTCTTCACCCAGAGCAAAGCAGGGTTTGGATCGTTGGCTGGAGTTCTGTCTGTCAGGATGGCTTTGAAGAAGAACACCTTTCCTCCCACTGAGCTCTCTGTCCGAGCAGCTCTGGGCAGTTTGTACTTATAGACACCGCAGGGAGCGTTGCTGAGGAAAGTCGCCTTGAAACGGTCTCCTGCAGGAAAGAGAACAGGCTGAAAGTTCAATCAGAGCAAGACAAAAGGTTGAAACAAAGGCGCAGCAGGTTTCCTGTCCCACCTTTCTGGGTTAACAGTGTTGGACTGTTTTAATTAAGGTGTTGCACTGTTTCAGCCTCATCCTCTGCTTTAATGACACACTTTTTAAATCTAATCTCATGTTAAGCAAATCCCTGTGGACCTAGCTGGCTCAACAAAACAATGAGCAAGCTACATTCAGTTCCCACTGAGTCCAGCTATATTAAAAATGGATCAACATGTGCTTCTGAAGGACACTTTAAATAAAAAACCTCCTTCAAATGCTTTATGTTAATGTCAAGTAAAAAAAGCATTAAAAGGAAAGTGATTGATAGACCAAGAAAGTAACAAGTTTATGAATAATGAAATAGTCTAATAAAGACTGTCAAGTGGCATTTTATTTAAACACGGTGTGGATTAAAGACCGTTCATCCAACTAGATGCAAAGAATTTAACGTTTTGTACTTAATCTCTGCAACGTGAGGGATTTTACAGGCTTAATGGAAATACAAGCATCCACAACTTACTTTTCATCACCTAAATATTATAGATGATGCATAGGTAATAAATATAATATAGAACATGTTATTTAATAATGTATGAATACATATTTTTCAAAGGAAACCGAGCCTTAATCTGTCATTTAAATGGACTTTTTGTGTGATTGTGTACAAGTAGCCAATGTGTTTGCTGCAGCCAAGAGAAGCAGAAGTTTGAGCCCAGGTTGCATCAGGAAATGCATCTGGCTAAAAAAAAATTGATTGCCAAATCTTTCATGCGAGTTCACTCATTGTGGCAACTCTTGAAGGAGGGAGCAGCCGGAAAATAAAACAAGAGGAACAGCACTTTTGTGTAGGTGCACTTCCCATGACAGGTTTGTCTTTGGCAGAAAGGCTTTAACTGCACAACATTTAGCAATGGATTTGTAGTCAGCTCAAAGTCTGTATTTTAATGTTCTGAATTATATCACACTAAAACTTAATTAAATTTTTATTTATCCTCATAGATTTGTTTTTTTTTTTAAAGCTGAATTCTCACTTGGTGATCCTGATTGTTTCATATTTTCTATGTATTTTGTGTTTACCTTCCAACAAACTGAAGACACAATTAGCTACTGCCTTAAAACACATAAACCTAAAGCCCGAGATACACTGAAGCGTCCTCCGTATACGCGCGTATGCGCGCATATTTTGTGCGTATGTTTTCGCTTCTATACTTTCAGAAACTATCAGCTTTCAAACGCTCGCGTTCTCCTTGTTGTAATATGAGCAGCTGAGCACGGAGGGGACTCAACTGAGCTCGCTGATTGGTCACTTGCTGACACGCCTACTGAAATGATTGACAGATTTCAGTCAGCTCAAAGTGAAACCTCGAGAATGCATCATGAGCAGCTCGCTCAGACTTCTGCGGTGTTCTGATACGGTCTTTCTACTATATATGTTATAAAAAGTTCTCTCAGAAATAAAAATAATAACAGGGAGTGCTTTTCCTGCAGCACACAGCCCACCAGGGAATATTTAAAACATCGCGCACCCAGGTAGGACCTGAATTCATTCATTTCATTCATCGAGTGAACGGAGGAAGAAGCGGTTACTTGACTTTAGGCAAAAAAACAAAAGAAAAGGCCCGATCAGCGATAAAGAAGGGGAATTTATTTCATTTGTGTAACATACAAAACAGTCCGGCGCCGGGGAAGTTTAGGTCAGACACCGCGCATCGCGTATGCGCATCGCGTATGCGCATCGCGTATGCGTAGTAAAAAAATACTTTTGCGCGTACATGCCCTGAGGGGCTACGCGGGGCTACGCTTTTGCCACAGCGTACGTACGCTGCGTATAGGCGTATCGTGAGGACGCTCGAGTGTATCTCGGCCTTAACAAACTAGCTAACCTGTAATGCCCAAAAGATGATAGTTTTGAAAGAACAATGTTATATTTAGGCCTGTCATGGTAAAAAAAAAATTGCTGGGCAATTACCGGGTAATTGTCTCAGAAATTATCGCAATAAACGATAATATTGTTTGAAATTTGACAATAATTAGTAATTGTCAAATTTAAGAAGAAATGTTGGTCAATTTATTTTGAGTGTAGTACCTTTTTTTGACCACGGGATGGCAGTATAAGAATGTTTGAATCGAAGGATAGATAGTGAGGGAGCGAGCAGTGTTTCTCTTTAGGAAAAATGGGAGGGAGGCCCCTTGACGTGACATGGGCTGTCTCTTCGGTTCTCAAAATGGCGAACGCTCTGTGTGGTTTGAGCTCTTTAGCATAACATTTTTCACACAAAGCTTTTAATTAAAAAAAAATCAGTAAACAAGTTCTCAGCTTCTTTTTACAGAGAAAAACTTTTTACACGAAGGCACGAGTTTCAACAATGAATTTTGGACTTCGACAAGATTGAGTTTTTCCCCGAGGTTGGCCTGTTAGCTTAGCTCGTAACTTAGCTTCTCAGCTTAACTGCTTCTTTTAATGGTCCAAAAATGTGATTTTGGACGTTTAAAAAAAATTAAAGAGAAACGAGAAAGGGAGGGGTCAGTGAAGAACACCGGAGTTGAGCCGTTTGTCATCCAGTGTCTTCAGTAGAAAGAGACACGAAGAAACGATAAAGCCAATAAATGAAAATGAGGTTGATTATTTTCATTTATCATGCAATTAATTGATTTATTTATTCATTGACAGGCCTAGTTATATTTTCAAAATAATATGGTAATGCTTTCATATCTTTTTAAGCACTGTTTATTTAATTGGTTTAAAAGAAAATATTACTTTTAGAAAGAAAATATGGACAACATTTGGAAGTGCATTCCTAGCCAGTTTTTAGCACAGCTAGGATGTTTACCAACCTGCACCCAACCACAGGGCTAAATTATTAAAAACATAATCTTGAAAAGATCCAATGTTATCTGCTCTGCTTTTTCCATCAGAGAATTTCTCTCCTTCAGTGTTTGAGGCAGAGCAGCAACAACCACTCGTAGAGCAACTCGAAGCAAAGATGGCAAAGAAACTTAAAATGTGTAAACTTTTCAAGAGTTAACGCTGATAATGATCTGATCAGGGGAACAAGTCTTTTGCATGTCGGGGTAAAACAAACCCAATTTTGCCTAAACATTTGAGAAAAGAAACATTGGAAAGAGAGTTATATTTTAAAGTAACTCAACCAATAAATAAATACAATTAAAAAGAATGTACACTTCCTGTTGTGAGGGGGCGTGGCTTAATTAATGTCATGATTTGACCATTCAGTATTGCAGGGGAGTGGTTGTGGGTCAATCACTGAAGGTTTGATGTATTAGACGGTTTTCGTGTAGGTGCTATTAGTGTTTCGTTTTTCATGGCGAGATGCCTAACTTTGAGGCCAGGCCACGCCCCTTCAGCATATATGAAAATGCGAGGTTTTGATCATTTGTTACTCCTGCATGTCTGAGTGATGAGTCTGCCAAATTTGGTGAGTTTTAGGGTATGATAAAGCCCCCAAAAGACCATTTCATTTTAGCTCCATTCATTTTCAATGGGAAAAAAATGGCCGAAAAGGCTTAATATTTCAAAAAGCGCAACTTGCAGCATTACCAAAAGTCATAGCTGGATTGTCCTGAACGAGCTGAACATTTTGATATATGAATCGTTGAAATGGCACAAATACTCTAGGAGGAGTAGCGTGCCAAAAAACGTACGGACGGAAGATAGTAACTATAATAATAATATTATTAAATATAAACACAATCTCTATAGTGTGAATGCCTTGTTGGCATTCACACAATAATAATAACTAGAAAATTTGCATTTCCTACGAAAATGCACGTGTGAATGCCTTAGCGCCGCTCCGCCCTTCTCGTGGCGACCGCGGGAAGTCGAGCTAGTCCACCCTGAAACACTCTCGTGCCTTTCCCGTACCCGTTCGGCACCCAATGTATGCACCCAATTTGGTCCACATTCCAAAATGGCCGCCTTCCCATTTATCGTACAATGTTGATGCCAGAGGGTTTTCTGTGCGTCTTGGTGAATTGGACAAGTGTACCAAATTTCATGATCCTACGTGAAACTAAGGCCAATGCGGAGGGTAGTTTGAAATTTTCTAGGTGGCGCTCTTGAGCCGTTTCTTTTGAAATTTTGGTCACGCCCCCAAAATATGTAATCGTTCACCAGTCCTGATGAGTCTGCCAATTTTGGTGAGTTTTGGGATATGAAAAAGCCCCCAAAATGCTATTTCATTTTAGCTCCATTCATTTTCAATGGGATAAAAATGGCCGAAAAGGTCGCCTTTCCTTTCATCGTACAACGTTGGTGCCAGAGGGTTTTCTGTGCGCCTTGGTGAATCGGGGAGGTGTACCAAATTTCATGATCCTACGTGAAACTAAGGCCAATGCGGAGGGTAATTTGAAATATTCTAGGTGGCGCTCTTGAGCCCTTTCTGTTGCAATTTTGGCCACGCCCCCAAAATATGTAATTTTTCACCAGTCCTGACGAGTCTGCCAAATTTGGTGAGTTTTGGGATATGATAAAGCTCCCAAAAGGCCAAACGTATTGTGACGGCGTTACGTCTGATTCGCCACATCGCCACGCCCACATGCTCCACCCAAAACAACCAGTCGTGGAAAGCTTGTTACAGCAACATGTCTTCGGTCACTGGACAGACCGTCACGCTGATTAGGTAACAGGTGTCCGATCGGGATGTTCAATGTACAACTGTACACTTCCTGTTGTGAGGGGGCGTGGCTTAATTATTGTCATGATTTGACCATTCAGTATTGCAGGGGACCGGATGTGGGTCAATCACTGAAGGTTTGATGTATTAGACTGTTTTCGTGTAGGTGCTATTAGTGTTTCGTTTGTGACGGCGTGAC
>JBBPBX010009574.1:8350-23643 GCA_038048925.1 Garcialebias charrua | reverse complement strand
AGAATAGTAGATAAATGGCAAGTATTTGATCCCCTTCAATCCAATCAGAATGCTGGCTGCCACAGATTGATTCAGTGTTTGCGTGGCACACAGATTAAAAGCAATTAGTCAATAACGGGCACTTCTTGGCTCAAATTATTACTGTACGTCTGTCCACAGAATCAGTTTCTTTAATTGCAACCTCTCCACCACCATGATGGGCCAGACCAAAATCTCAAAGGGCATCAAAGACAAGACAGTAGATCTGTACATGGCTGGAAGGGGCTACTCTTAAAAAAATATTCCATGTATTTATTACAACTCAGCTGGACTACTGTAACTAACTTTATGTTAGGGTCATTCAGGTCTCCATTTCACACCTCTAGCTTGTCCAAATCTGCAGCTTGGCTATTAACAGGAACTCATATGTTTGAGCATATTTCACCAGTTTTGTCCTCCCTTCACTGGCTCCCTGTGCGTACCAGAATTGATTTAAAAATTATCTTGTTGACCTTTAAGTGTCTAAATGGCCTTGCACCCTTATATCTCTCTGACCTACTCCAACCATATGTTCCTTCTCAGGCGATGAGATCATCTGACCAGCTGTTTTTGGTTGTACCAAAAACAGCAGCTGTTACCAAAGTGCTTCATAATAAGATCAAGGCAGTATGATCTCCGTTATTGACTAATTGCTTGTAATCTGTGTGCCACGCAGACACTGAATCAATCTGTGGCAGCCAGCACCAGGTTGAAGCTCAGAGGAGATTGGGCTTTTTCAGTCATTGGTCCTAAACTTTGGAACAATCTGCCCCGCAACATTAAGACATGTCACTTTATTTCCTGTTTTTAAATCTCTCCTAAAAACACACCTGCATTCACTGATGTTGTATGATTTGATTTAATATTTCATTGTTTCTCATTGTTTGTGTGTTTTTATGTTTTTATTTTTGATACTTTTAATTACATCTTGATTTTTTACTGCCTTGATCTTATTATGAAGCACTTTGGTAACAGCTGCTGTTTTAAATGTGCTTTATAAATAAATATGACTTGACTACAGAGCCATCATCAAAAAGCTTGGTGAGAAGGTGACAGCTGTTGGTGAGCATATTCAGAAATGGGAAGAAAAAAAAATCAAATGCATGCAAGAGCATGTCTCACGGGGTGAGGATCATCAACAACAAGGTAGGTAATCAGCCCACAACTACATGGGGGGAGTTTGTTAAAAGCTGATGGCAGTTAGGACCACAGTCATTGGGAGCACTAAAATCAAGCTCTTTGGCATCAACTTGACCTGCAGTGTTTGGAAAAGCAATGCAGAGTGCCACAATCAAGCATAAAGGTGGTAACATTATGCTTTGGGGCTGTTCTTATGCTAAAGGTACAGGACAACTTCTTGGCACCGAGGGGCCAAAGGATGAGTACCGGTACACATAATAAAATCTTGGAGGAGAACCTTCTTCTCTCAGGCAGACCAGTAAAGCTGAGTCAAGGATGTGTCTTCTAGAATGACAGTAACCTAAAACATACCTCCTAGGCAGCAAAGCAACGGCTGAAGAAGCAGCAAATTAAGATCATGAAGTGGCCTCTCTGGCTTCCAGACCACAGAAGAATAGAAAATCTGTGGAGGGACCTGCAGCTTTTACTTGTCAAATGGCAGCCAATAAACCTAAAGAACATAAAGTTTCTGTAAAAAGGAGTGGGTCCATTACAATCCATCCTGGGATGTGAGTAAACCGGGTGACAAACTACGAGAAACATCTTACCACAACGCTCACTAACCAAAGTTTATCCACCAAGTCATGTTTGGCTTGGGGATCTAAACCTTTTATGATTTTTGAAAAGCAGCTGCTGTTTAATGAGAACAACATGCCTAAGGTAGATTTGGAAAAGTAAAATTGCTTTAGGAAAGTATTAATAAGAAGAAAATGAGTTTGCTGAATCCAGAACACAGCAGTTGTGAGCCTTAATAACGTGCATTACCTGTAACGGTGGTGAGGGCTTTCTCAGCAGTCTGTCGCAGTGTTTCTCCTTCCTGCCACACAGCCTGAGGCAGCAGCCACAGCTTCTCACCACCAACCTGCTGCTGGGCCAGAAGAACCAACAAGTCGGAAAGGCAGCGCTCCACCGAGGTCAAGTCCTTATCTACGTCAGCTAAATAAAAAAAACACAGAGGAAAAGAAAAGGGTGAAACGTGCATACTGTGCATGTGTGAGTAAACTTTATTCTCTTTCCAAATGTCACAGGCAGGAAAATGCACATAGAAAGTTCTGAAGCAGACTTTCTATCAGTGAAATAAAAAGCCTTTCAATCTCTGGTCATTTGAATTAAACTCAGCTCTTAGATTTACACACTTGATCCATTTGTGGAATTCTTTTCTTGGTACATAATCTCCATACAATGCCAGATAATTAATCAAGTGCAATTATAACACACTACGTAATCAAAAACTTTCATGTTTCCTACAGCAGCTAAACACACTTCCCTGCACTAACCTTTGACCCTTGGAGCCATCTGGAAGTTCTGAAACTTCTGTTCCCAGGTGTCTACCAAGTCCTGAACCAAGATGATGTCCTGGTTATCACTTTCGTCATCTTCGTCCAAGTCATAGTCACCAGCCTGCTTCCGACTCATTCTCTCGGCGTCCTCCAGAAGCTGCAGCTCGTGGTCCGACAGCACGCTTTTCTCCAGTTCAATCTGAAATTAATTCAGAGTGAGTCTCTGTCTCAGTGTCTAAGACGGTGACTGGGTGTTACCTTCTGCAGAGCAGTACAGCTGTCAGCAAACAACTTATTCTACACTAAAACCCGGCTGAATGTTATACTGGTGCAGGTATAGGAAAGAGAATATTAAAACTTAAACTTAATCACAGTATGATTAAAAAGAAACATTATAAAGCTGATGAACTTTTAAACGGAATTTTTTTTTTTTGATGTGATGTTCAGTCAACAATCTTGCACTGAACACCACAAAGATGAAGTCTACCTGGACTTCAGGAAACTGAGGTTAGACACACACCACCCCTTACATCACATATGTCAAAGTGCTGGCCCGCGGGCCAGATCCGGCCCGCAAATTCATTATTTATGGCCCCCTGGATTTGTGTGTGTGTGTGATGGCCTCCCTTCTCCCCTTACAGCCATCCTCTCCACACCATTATTATGAAATATTTATTCTAGTAATTATCTAGTGGAGTTTTTTTTATTATTATTTATTTATAACATATTTGTTATAAACAGCTACATTATAAAACAATGTAAAATACTAAAAGCAGGAACATGTCTGTGTTGATTTATGCCAAGAACTTAGCAGATGTAAAGCTATTTAATATTTTATTTAATTCATTTATTCATTCATTTAAAAGAGATGAAATAAAACAAATTAATCAAAAAGAAAACTTTGAATGAAAAGAGTGCAGAAATAAGAAAAAACATCTTATATCACCCCCTTATAATAAACATTGAACCAGTACGGCCCTTGGCTTGTAGCAAATTTGTTTTTTTGGCCCTCGGTGTAGTGTATTTGACTTTGACACCCCTGCATGAGTGTGTGGAGTGAACACAGCATCAGGTTCCTGGACTCTCTGATATCTACTGACCTCTCCTGGTCCTGCCAACACAAAAGCCATCTTGAAGAAGGCTCAGCATCGTCTTCACTTCCTGATGTGCTCAGAAGAAATAATGTAGCAGAGAAGCTCCTGGCGAACTTCTACTGTGCTTCTATCACCAATGTGCTGATCTAGTGGATCTCAGTGTGGTTTCCTCACTGCACTGAGGCAGATTGAAAAAGGCTTCATGGGGTGGTGAACACCACACAATCAATTATTGGCGGCCCCCTTCTCTCTTTTAAAGTCCATCTTTACCTCCCAGTGTCCCAGTAGAGCCACCAACATTGCAAAAAAACCAGCTCACATACTGGTTCCCACCTCTTTGAATTTTTGCTCAGGCACTTGATCCATCAGAACCTGGATCACCAGACTAAATAGGGACAGTTTTTGTTTTTCCTCAAGCCATCACACTCTTGAACACACACATGGATTGACAAACTGATTAACTTTTTATACATTCAATGTGTATACTGTACACCAAACAAATTCCTGTACAGGCACCTTGAGAGAGACTCTGCAGTTTTGTTGTTCTTGAGATAATGACAAATAAAGTTTGATTGATTGAGTCATTCATTCATCAATTAAATATGTATAGCATATTTATTACACAATATTTTCTTATTTAAAGAAACGAGAAAAGTAAAAAAAAATAGCTTTGTGCTTGTAATTTTACTGAACAAATTGTTGTCAAAGCTGTAATAAAGTTTTATATTAGAAATAACGTGTGAAATTATAGCGATAATAAATACAAAAATAATTACTTTGTGTTTTATGATAAATCTGTTTTTATTCACTGATTTGATTTATTTTAATCAACCAGCTAGTTTTGTTCTGATGTGAATGAAAAAAGCGTTCCTTTATGAAATGCATCTACATCTACACCTTGTGTCTACTTTTTTAGTCGATATTGGCTGCATTTAACTTGAATATGTACATTTGTTTTCAATTTTAGCTAACGGTGTGATGGAGTTTAACACTCATACCACACAAAATGCAATACACTTTTGGCACAGTTTTGGTCCCTTCAGTCCAACTCCTGTAAGCACAGATTTACGTGAGAATTTTAAGTGGTATACATACTGTATACAGGTTATTTATCTCCAGACAAACCTGCTGCAACATGTCTTTGAAGCGCAGCTCCATCGGACTGGGGTCCGCGGAAATAACCGGGAACCTCTGAAGACACACCGCTGCCATCATAGTCCAAGGAGAACTCGCTTTCGCCGTCTCATGCTTGGCTCGAAGAGTCCCTTTACTAACAGAAGTCGTGGAAAATTGCCGACATCCTTCGCTCCTGACACCTGGCCTGCTAAAATGAGATAAAACCCTCCACAAGGTGCAACTCGCCATCTTTCTACAGGGCGCAGCCATCTTGTCATGCTACGTTCGTATGTATTCAAAAAAATCGTGATGTCTGCAGCGTCGCATTTACCACACGGTGGAGGTAAAAAATTGTAATTTAGTATTTCATAAAAAAGTTCAAAACAATACTACTACACCCTTAATGTAAACTTATTAATAATTCAAGACTTCAAACGAGTATTCTTCTTAGAAAACTCATTTTTTCAAGACTTTTTGAAACTCCTGAAGGCAGCATTTGCTCAAGTCTACCCACAATTCTTTGCTGTGAAACGGACGACCCATTATGTGAAAACTGGGGGGTTACTGTTCTTGCTTAAAAATAAAAATAAATACTATAGTAATGTAATTTATAAGTACTTATGTTGTTTCGTTTATAAATCATATTTTCATGTTTAGTTTATAAGCAATATAGGAAAATATTTTGGTTAATTTTTTTTTCTAATCGAGCTTCCTCCCATAGTGGTTTAGTCTGTGCAGCACCGTCAGTTAGCCGTCTCTCCTTCAATGTCACGTTTGTTCACTAAACTGTTTCATATTAACTGTAAATGCGTATTTATGTTTCTGAAAAATGTTTAATTTCAGATGTATTTTCCGTAATTCCGTCAGCTCCGTATATCGACAGGTATCCGCTTCGCTAAACGGAAATGGGACCTCTCTGTAAGTGTTTTTTTTAGAAGACTTGCTGTTAGCTAATGGCTAGCTCTGATGGATTATTGAAATGCCTAATTTTACATTACTAAACCTTGAGTCTAGCTAATAGAATTATCCAGCTCGGAAATTAAATAAAGCTGTGTGTTTAGGGTTGGAAGAGGAGGGGTGCCCCTGCAGAGACCATTACATTGCAGCGCTGTGACACTTCAGGAGGCTGAAACTACATCAAAAGAAAACTCGGGGGAAGAGTTCAGGTCAGACAACATCTGCTCACTTTTATCACATCTGTTTGTTGTTTCAAAATGTCTCCGGGCTGTAAGATATAAATGATGATAACACATCTCCCTTAAACTGCCTCAGCTTCCTGATTCACATCACAGCTTTACTCCTGTGTCATGGAGTCATTCATTGTAACAGATAACATGAAAGTAGCAAAGGTAATTCCTCTTTTTAAAAATGGTGATAAATGTGTATTCAATAATTATAGGCCAATATCCTTATTACCACAGTTCTCAAAGATTCTAGAAAAACTATTTGTGACCAGATTGGATCAATTTATTGATAAACAAAACATTTTAAGTAGCAGTCAATATGGGTTTAGAGAAAAAAACTCTACGTCAATGGCTCTCATGGATTTAATGGAACAAATAACTAATGCTGTCGATCATAAACAGTACTGTGTTAGTGTTTTTGTTGATCTAAAAAAAGCATTTGATACCATTGACCACACCATTCTCCTTGAAAAACTAAATAAATATGGTATTAGAGGACCAGCATTACAGTGGGTATCTAGCTATTTGAAGGACAGGAAACAGTTTGTGCAAATAAATGATGTTAGATCTGACCTCCGTGATATCACTTGTGGAGTTCCTCAGGGTTCTGTGCTTGGACCAAAGTTGTTTATTTTATATGTGAATGACTTGGTAAATGTGTCAGCACTACTTAAATGTGTTCTTTTTGCCGATGACACCACTTTTTTCAGTTCGGGTAATGACATAAAACAGATTTTGGATATGATGAAAACAGAATTTATAAAAATACAAACTTGGTTTAAATTAAACAAATTATCTTTGAATTTAGATAAAACTAACTACATGATTTTCAGTAACAAAAAGGGAATTGTTGATGACGATCCATTTGAAATTGAAGATGTTGTGATCTGTAAAGTGAGTGAAGTGAAGTTTCTGGGTGTTATCATTGATGACAAACTGACATGGAAACATCATGTAAATTCTATTAAAAAAAAACTAGCTAGAGCAATTGCAGTACTGTATAAAGTCAGGGATTTTTTAATTGATAAAGCTTTACATATGTTGTATAACACAATCATTGCTCCACATTTAATCTATTGTATTGAGGTTTGGGGAAAAGCATGCAAAACTATTACAAAGCCTGTTTTTATTTTACAAAAGAGAGCTGTAAGAGTAATCACCAGAAAACATTTCACTCACCCTTCAAACACCTTGTTTATTCAACTAAACTTATTGAAATTCCAGGAATTGGTAGAATATAGTATTTTATCAATTATGTATAGGGCTCATAATAACACATTACCTTTAAATATCCAAAGAAATTTTATAAAAAGACAAAGTTATTACAATCTCAAAGGGACAGAGATATTCATCAAACCACAATTCAGAACCAGCTTAAAAGGACGGTCTACCTCAATTCAGGGAATTCGATTGTGGAATGCTCTGGAGAGTGATGTTAAAAATGAAAAATCAATGTATACATTTAAGAAAAAGGTCAAAAAGGACTTGCTCAAAAACTATATATGATGTAATCTTGCGTGTTTGTGTATTACAATTATGTTGTACTTATGATGTACGTTTGTGTATTACAGTTAGAAAAATTAAGTAGAGTTATTCATTTTATGAAGCAGTTTGTGTATTACAGTTAGAAAAATTAAGTAGAATTATTCATTTTTGTGATGAATTTGTGTATTACAATTAGGAAAATTAAGTAGAATTACTCATTTTGTGAACATCTTGATGTTGTGCCATCTTTTAGTTTGTGTATTTCAATTAGAAAAATTAAGTAGAATTAAGTAGAATTATTCATTTTATGATCTAGTTTGTGTATTACAGTTAGGAAAATTAAGTAGAAAAAAATAATTAAAAAAATAGGAAAATTAAATAAAATTATTAAAAAAAAAAAAATTAGAATTAGAAAATTAATTAGAATTATGGGTGATGTAGTTTGTGTATTACAGTTAGAAATATTAAGTAGAATTATTCATTTTGTGATCTAGTTTATGTTTTACAGTCAGGAAAATTAAGTAGAATTATTCATTTTGTGATGTAGTTTGTGTATTACAATTAGGAAAATAGGTAGAACTATTCATTCTGTGATGTTGCTTGAAAGTTATCATTGGTTGAACAAACTGTGAAATAGGGGCAGATATAATAAGATTTCATCTTCTTTCTGCTCCCTTCATTTTATCCTACTTGAAATCTTGTATCTGATGAAACTGTCTTGTATTGTTCTTTTAAAATGAATGAATAAACATCAAATCAAAAATCAAAATTGTAGTTTTTACCTTTCAGCTATCTTCCTCCTCTTCCTGGTGAAGACAGCCCACTGCGATGGGCCGGGATGAAGTTTGAAGAGTTACCAATTCTTCACATTAAAGCAACATATAACAAGTAAGTGGAGCCAAATCTAGACTTTGGCAACCCCATATCAGCCGCCAAGATATACATTCATTTTTGCTCTGTTCCAATTTAGCTAATGCTGTATATCCAACAAAGTTCAGTTGAGTAATCTGGATGGTTTCTTTTTCTTTTTTTGTTGAGAGGTTTTGTCCTTCTTCCAAAGGACATCATCAGTCTGAGGAGCCACAACAAACTTAGTCCCACAAGCAGCACACTCACATAGTGGACCAACCAGTCTGCTGATGAGAAGATGGTTTCTTGAGCCCACCCTTTGCCCGTCATTTTGAATCACTTTGGCTAGCACTGCCTCAGAGGAGTTGACGAGGAGAGCGTGGGCCCCAGAAACCATCTTATCACCAGCAACAAACTAGTTGGTCCACTATATGTGAGAGTGCTGCTTGTGGGAGTCCTTTGGATGAAGGACGAAATGTCTCAACAAAAAAAAGAAAAACAACATCCAGACGCCCTGACTGAACTTTGTTGCATTTTTTCCCCCCTGGATTATTGAGCATGAACTTTGATGTTTAGCTAATAAAGTTTTGTGGGAGCATATCCTGTCCTGGGCCTCATGTATCAAGGCGTGTACAGCTTTCATTCTGAAAGTTAGCGTAGGGACAAAATGAGAAAAGTGCGTGTGCACAGAAATATTTAGATTTTTCAAACAGTGCACATGCATGTTTCTGCATACCTTTCCTTCATATGTATTCCTTCATATGGGGCCGAGATGGTGTAGGGGCAGGGCAGCCAACTCGGGACCCGGAGGTCCTGGGTTCAATTCCGGTCATTGCACATCTTGTGGTGTCTCTGAGCAGGACACCCAATTCCAAATTGCTCCCCGAGCAGCTTACTGTACATAGCTGCCCACTGCTCCACCTGGGTGTATCCCACCTTCAATGGGTTAAATGCACCAATTTCATCGTTGTATGGGAACATACGGTGATGACAAGGACGGAGGTTGAGGAGCATCAAATGTAGAACCACTAGACTGAGGAACAGCTTCTACCCTGAGGCTGTTAGACTCATGAATAAATAAAAATAAAATAAAAATAAACACTGCAAAATATCACATCATGCTGATGCTGATCTGTTTTCTTGTTGCTGTGTTCATCTGTGACCATCTGCTCATACAGACTCATGTTCGTGCTGCTGTTTATAATGATGTTTTTCCACTATATTAGGGCTTAGTGTATTACTAGTTGATGTTTTTCTTAGTTAATTCTAGATGTTATTACTGTTTTTCTCTTGCATTTGTTGTTGGATGTAACTGGGACCCCGTGTACATAATCTCGTTTTCAACACATGTACCACATGCGGTGCAAATGACAATAAAGACTCTCTGACTCTGACAACACATAGCACTTTATTTATTTATTAAATATCCCAATAAACATGGAACTGAGCTCATATTAGACACTTCCCCCACACACCTCCATTTAAATATGGAAAATGGATGCGTTATGTTTTGCATGTGGCATTCTTGTCTCTACACATAAATTATGTCTAGATGCAGCAAAATCAGATAATGAATGGATTGTGAGTCAGAGGCGCTTCTTAATAAGTAGAGCGGGGTGAAAATATGTTTGCTACACATGCACAAAGAGAAGTGTGTACGTTGTCGTCGATGGTTATCGCAGAATTAACTGAACAGGGGCGCAGATCTGCTGGTGGCGCACTTCTGAGTCTGAGGCATTTCCAACTTTACACATGTTTAATAACATACTGTAAACACAGAGGCACTCGGGGGGTTGGAAGAACTTAGAGTTTATTTTTTAAATAGTTGATGTGAAGAAACAAGTCGCTGGTCATCAACAAAACGTTTAAGCTGCAGAGTGGATCAATCTGATATTTCTGGGCATCCTATGGATGAGACCATCCCACACAGCTGGCATGGCACGGCTCAGGGATGACTGTGAAATACCTGAGTGGTATTTAGTTGGTACGATCTTCAACAAAAAATATCCTTCCTCCCAACTCTTCTATTGGTGATGTCCTCCTGCAGGTCCACAGCTGTCATTGTGCCACAATTACGCAAAACTGTATGTAGCTATTTATGGACAAATGACATTGTATACACCATGTCGATCTGAGGGATCATTGTAGGTGTGGTGTTCTGAATGAAGATGCAGATCTGCACAGTTTTCTTCTCAGTGACATTGAAAGATCGCCTGAGACAATTCACACATATGTTATGCTCCTCATCTGTGTGCACCTTGCAGGCATGGGGTTATTGATGCCTGTTTACATCTGCATGTGACAAAAATAGAAGAAACTTTACAGTTTACATTGAAGTAACGTTGTTTTGATTATTTTTAAGGCACTTTCTTTATTATGTTGTATGAGGTTCAATGTGATTCAGTGTCTTCATTCAGATTTAAACCAGAAATGCCCAAACTCGTTAAAAACATTGTGTTTAAATAGCCTTTAAGTTCATAAAACCAAATGAAGTCAAATTTCTATGTATTTAGGTGAATTTCAGTACTTTGTAGTTTGATACTATGGAGCGAAAAAGTTTGCGTGGAAGTAAGCACGTTGTCACAGAGTCAGAGAATCTTTATTGTCATTTGCACCACATGTGGTACATGTGATGAAACGAGATTATGTACACAGGGTCCCAGTTACATCTAACAACAAAATGTAAAAGAAAAACAGTAATAACATCTAGGATATAACTAAGAAAAACATCAACTAGAAATACACTAAGCCCTAATGTAATAGAAAAACATCATTATAAACAGCAGCACGAACATGAGTCTGTATGAGCAGATGGTCACAGATGAACACAGCAACAAGAAAACAGATCAGCATCAGCATGATGTGATATTTTGCAGTGATTATTCTTATTATTTATTTATTCATGAGTCTAACAGCCTCAGGGTAGAAGCTGTTCCTCAGTCTAGTGGTTCTACATTTGATGCTCCTCAACCTCCGTCCTGAGGGGAGTGGGGCAAAGAGTGAGTGTGCTGGGTGAGTGGGGTCTTTCATGATGCAGGTGGCTCTTTTCCTGCATCTGGAGCAGGTCAGATGTGCATATATTTGCACACACTTTCACTCAACTTTCGTTCTGACCCATCCCGACATGTGTGTGCAACCTGGCGCATGCAATCTACTCATCATTGATACAGGGGGACCCTTGACAGGATATGTGAAATGTGACAGTGTTGCAAATTCAAGGTTCTTTACTGTCATTCTCATCACATGGATGAGATATAGCTAAAATAGTTAATATTAGGGAAATATAAAGAATAATTGATACGTTTTGGGGTTTGTTGTATTATTTGTGATTATTGCTTGAATTGATTGTTTAAATTGATTTTGTTAAGAAGGGGCAGAATTGATAAGATTTAATTCTTCTGCCGCCTTTCATTTTATAGGTATTTTATATTGTTTTTTTCTCTTGAAATTGTTTTGTTTTTTAATGGAAATTAAATGAATAAATAAATAAATAAACAAACATGTGGTACATCAGGTGGAATTTAATTGTGTACTCAAGGTCCCAGTTACACCCATAAATAGAAAAAATATAAATTAGTATACAAGGATCTAAGATGCTCTTGCATGCTCTTGTTCTGTAAAAAAGTGATCTAATAAACATGTCTGTCCTTTGCCAGCACACACATCCAGCTAACAAACTGTGCAAATCAGTCTATGGTCAAGACATCCTGCGGCACAGAGGGCTTCAAGAACGTTAAGAAGTCAACGCCCATCGCTGCTCAGACTGCAGGCGTCTCTGCTGCCACTGTGAGTTATCTCCTCTCTTGCTCCTTTAAATGCTTGTTCTGCTCAGGTGCCGCACAGCGTTTTACTGTAGAGTCTGTGTGAATGCAGCGTCTCTAACCATCAGAACTCATTATCCCTGTAGGATGTTCTTACAAGTAAATTAGTGAAGACCTAACAGCGTGTGCAGCTTCACCACTCTAGCAGTGCCAAACTCATGAATATTAAATGTCTGTGGTAAATGAACTGCTTTCCCTGGACCGAGTGGAGCAGTCAGCATTAAAAACCTCACTCGGACTTGTTATTTGCCTGATTTATCTCAGCTGCAGGCCGGCAGAGCTAACATATTTCTTCCTGTTGTAAAGACAGTGAGGAAATAAAAGTTTTAATAAAATATTGCAAAGTACGTGCAGACAGAATATTTTTGTCCGTGGTATATGTGGATTTAGGCACAGGTGAAAAGTGAACTTTTAATGGGAACTCTTGTTAACGGATACAAATATTAAAAACTTTAAAAATATCTAGGTTTTGATTAACTCCTTTATCAGTTTTATCTGTAACATAGACGGTAAGGTGTCACTGTAGTTCATGGTTGTTGTGGTTATATGAATTTTGTTGGACCTTTCAGAAGTCCAGCATGTGCTGCAGAAAAAACACAATAAATTTGTATTCATTTGTGTTTTTGTCCGAACAGAAAGCCACGGCAAAGGGAGTGAAGTTTGTTCGTGTTGTCGTCAAAGGTCTTGGTCCTGGACGCCTGGTGAGCAGTTATTTGATCTTGCTTTTCTTTTAATTGTTGTTACCAGTATAAGTTGCTTTTATTTGTTTGTGTAGTTTGGCAGCCAAATGTTAGGTGTGTAGAATTGTCCCATGTTAAGAGAGAGCTTGTGTGGACTTACTTAACAATGACTAACAAATTATGATAATGTAGATTATTTGAAAATCTAAAACCACTGAAGTCTGATTGTTTGTGTAAGAAATGGTTTTAGTAGTTAACATTTTGTGGTAAATCTATTACCACAGTTGAACCTAAAATGGTTGTACAGATGCACTCGTACCCTTGTTTAGTTTACTTATAGGTTGGTATGGAAATTTTTGGATGAAAATTTTATTTTTCCCCTTTAAAACTTGCAAATACATTTGAGATTCAGTTCATGGATTATACTGAGGTAACATTTTAAAGTTTTATTTTCTGTTTATTTTATTTCTGATAAGTAAAGGAAATAATATATACCGTTTTTTATTTTTTTAATGAACTTCTGTAAGTACCGGTAGGCAGAGAAAAAACTGGTGGTTTATTTATTCATTCATTTATTCAAACCAAGTACAAGTACTTTAGTTTGGGTACTTGCTGATACTTATTGGGTAATGATGCCGGGTTCCCACCAAACGCGCCGAAGCAGCCACTTTACATGCAAAGTCTATGTGGTGGCACGGCCAGGCGCGGTGCGTCTTGAGCATTTCGAGCAGCCAAAGTTCATTCATTTGAACTTTGGCTGCTCGACGCGTCGCAGCAACCAATCGGGAGAGCCTCTGCTATGTGATGACGCAACAACGACGGGACTGTTTTTGGACTTTTTAAACTTACCCCATCGAGCCTCCATGAAGAAACCAGCCTCCGGTAAGAAACTTGGCATTTTTACAGTTGCCGCTGTCTGCTCGAGCGTACGATCACCCCAAACATTAAAAAAAAAAACGTTTTAATCTCAACAAAGACTTTCGGAGCTGCAGTTCGGCTCGTAGAAAACCCACTCCAGTAGTAACGGGGCTCACGTACAGCTGATTTTATCTGCCCGGGGTACAGAAAGCAAAACAAACTGACCGGGAAGGGAGCCAGACGCTGCTCCCACTGCGCGTCTTCAGACGCGTTCTGTGTGAACAGACATCTGTTGACAAGCAGCAAACGCAGTGCGTTGGGAGCGTTTTGACGCGTTTGGTGGGAACGTGGCATGAGTCAGTATTTAAACATTACACAATGACTTTAGAAACACTTTTTTTTTAAAGAATACAACAAACAGTCGACTATTTTATCACCGCCTATGTTTATCCTACAATATCTGAACATTTTTTTAGTTTGTTTGTTTTTGTGCTGGATTACCGGTACTTGAGAAGCAGAAGAGGAAGTGACATCACCAAGCATCAAAGTGGTATTGGTCTGAAGTATCAACGTGTTTTTGAGGCTGGGATCAGGACTCAGTATCAATGCACTACTTAAAAGCAAGAAACATTTATTTTATTTTTTTTAAGTTTAGGAATATAAATTAAAAGTCTATTGATTAACAGGGGGTTTAGAGTTGTCTGTTGTACTGTACTTTTGTTTTTTATTTAACTTTTCACTGATAGAAGGCATAACGGAGAGTATCAAACCCAGGGAGGCAGTGAGTAAACAGTGTCAATACACAGACAGGAGCACCAGTAGCTGACAGCACTCTGCTGTACTTTGTAGCACACAGTATCTTCAGCAGAGAGCAGTCGGAGTGATTCCAGTTTGGAGAATCATTTAGGTGTCAAGCTAACAGAAATTAAAGCGTAAAAGCAAATTTCCACCTTAGATCTTAAAATGTTTTGGCGATTTCAATTAAAAGCATAGTTCTGGGATTTACGTGCTGGATTACCGGTACACCTTAGTATACAATACCTAAATTATCTGAATTGTTCCTTTAAGGTGACCATTTACAGCTAATGTACTTTTTTTTTTTTTAAATAGCAAGATTTTACATAATTTGTCTCTGGAGAGGTTCCTATGGAGAACATGATCTTTTCCATAAATGTCACAGATCCATCTGTTATTAGTGGTTGAGAGTTAATGTATTCATGAAATTAACTTTGTTTTGCGTCCTTCGGTAAATTGGGCTCCAAGAGGATTTAGGAAAGGGCAGCAAGAGAATTAAGGGTCACTGTGCTGCATCTTGCACGTGTCAGAACTAAACCCAGTCTCTGATTCACTCTGAAAATAGTGACGCTGAATGTGTTTCAGCTGGCAACACTATACAACGACCTGCTCGTCAGTCCACCCATCTTGTGGTTGTGAGAAGAAAAGTATTAAAAAGAGGAAATTATTGTTGTGCATCAACAGAACATCTGAGGAGATTGCTGAAACTGGGTTAATAACAAGTCAACACATTCATAAAATCTGAAAGGATAGTGTTTAATCTGCTTCTTAGAGGAAAACTGGAAAACAAATTCATGTTGGCAGCACTGGAGACCACACAAATGTTGGTAAATTAAAAAAAAATCAATCAGTCATGGCAGTGTTTGATAGTTAAATTAAGACTATTTCAATTCAGTGTACAGTCCTGTATACAGTATATACTTGTGTGTATATA
>JBBPBX010009573.1:44314-59820 GCA_038048925.1 Garcialebias charrua | reverse complement strand
AAACTTAACCCCCTTACCCTTGTGCCTAACCCTAACCAAGACCCTAAACCTAACGCTAGACCCTTTATTATAAACTTTAACACGTAGCTAAAGACTGAGCCTGCTGTCATCGGTGACAACGTACCTTTAAAGTTTAAACCTACTAGGAGGTACAAGAGGGGCAGTCTGGGCGCTACGTATTGTGATGATAATAACTGATAATGGCCATTTAATGGTTGATAACGTTCGAAGCGGGTGCAATCTTAACTTCCTGCACTATAACCTTTATTTGCTTATTTTCTTTTCAGACGATCACATTAAATGATCAAACTTCCAGTCAGGGTTTTGTTTGACAGCAAACACCACAACTAAAAGATTGCTCCATTGATGTTTGGTCAAATTCACCGGAAGTTTATCCAACTCATTTTTAAGGATTTAAAGGACTCTCTTGTAAATATATGGAAGCCATTGTGTCTCATATTTCAAATTAAAATGGATTAATGGAAATGCTTTTTAGTTTCCAAATAAAGCAGCACATTTTGACTCATAAATAAATTTTAAAATTAATAATCCAAACTGCATTTTCATTTTCTTCTTTGAGACTGCTCAATTTGTAAATTAATTAAAATGATAAATAAAATAACGTTTAACATTTAATTTTCAAAATATGTCCTAGTAAAAAGGGACCAAAATTCATTTTGAAATGTCAATTTTGAAAATTAAAATGAAATAGCAGAAATGCTTTTTCATTTCAAAGTCAAGCTGCCTTTTTTGTCTCATAAATAAAATTTTAATTAAATCATTTTCATTTTCTAAATCAAGACTGCTCATTGTGTAAATTAATTAAAAAGATAAATAAAATAACGTTTAACATTTAATTTTCAAAACATGTCCCAGTAAAAAGTGACCAAAATTCATTTTGAAATGTCAAATTTGAAAATTAAAATGTATTAGCAAAAAAGCTTTTTAATTTCAAAGTCAAGCTGCCTTTTTTGTCTCATAAATAAAATGAAAAATAAATCATTTTCTTCTTCAAGACTGCTCATTGTGTAGCAGAACTGCAGAGGAAACTAAGAACAATTTGCATTTGCATTTTCACTCTCAACCCTGCTCAAAGTGTAACATTAATCAAAATCTCAGTTGGCAATTCCAATTGGCTGCTTCACAACGCCCACTGAATCTCTGATTGGCTGTTTTAGCAGCAGGCGGAGTTTTAGACAGGAAAGCGTCCTGCTGCCGCTGGTTGGTTAAACAGATGTCTCCCTCCAGTGCGCGCGCACACACAGCTGCTCCGCTGCAGAGGGTTGCTAGATTGTAGCACCCCTGTGAAGTGGGGCGGTGTTTTTGTGAACTGCAACTTGAGCCCGTGACATATCGTTGTCATGACCCAATCATTTGGTAGACACACCTTCCAGGCCTGCGCGTGCGCGCTTAGCCTGGACGGCATGCTGAATTGCTGCTTGTCGTGTTTTAGCGCTGAAGGGGTGGCCTTTGACCCCTCTCACGCTCTTTCGAGCAGGCTGGTCGGCCCAACAGAAGATATCGCGAGACCTGACCATCTCTGGCAGAGCTCGTGTATTTTGCTGTGGTTCATAGTTTGACCACATGGTTTGTGTTTTATAAAAATGGGACTCGAGTCAAGAACCAGGGCAGTTTGTGCTTTGGTACTTTTATTTTTGTACATGCCTGAAACAGTGTTTGTTTTGTTTACACATACAGTAGGCGAGTCATGTTTGGTGCGCCACACATGTCACCAGCTCCTCGTAGTACTTTACAAGTAGAGACTGGGCTCAAAATGTTAGGTTCCCGTACCGCGTGGGCGGGCAAACCTGTAAAATTATCAGTTCGTCCTGCTTCATCAGGCCCGAATCTGAGTTCCGCATGGGGTCACTGAAGAGGCCCTCGGCCGGTACTGGAAAGTTTCACTGCCACCAGCGGGTCTCTTGCGTGGGAGGCCACACATGTCTTCCTTTAGGGGTGCAAAGCTTTTCCTCGGCAACCCCTCTCGGAGGGCTTCCGCCTGTTTGCGTCTTTGTTCCAGCCTGGCCTGGACACGTTCCAGAGCTCCCCCGAAGAGTCCCGTCGACTCGATCTGGTGCTGGAGGAAGGTGGACCTCTGGTTTTCCGGGAGGTCCGACAAAGATGCCAAAGATGGTGCTGGGCGACAACTATTTCCGCCATTGCTTTGCCTTGGGAAATGTCTATTGTCCCCATCATGCGGAGCACGAGGTCAGAGGCACGGCGGGCCTCCTCCATGGCCTCCGTTGCGGCCTACTCGTTTTTTGTTACCTGGATATCCTGCAGTTTTTCTGCCAGGTACGCCTGCACCATGGTTGATGCATTCATTGCGCGAGCCACGAGGCCCTGAGCCCTGTAGCACTTCTCTACCCAGCAGGCCCTGCTAGGTAGTGCTGGTTTTGTCCCCGTGGCTGCGGGGGCCAGGTGAGCCACCAGAGTCTCCTCTATCAGGGGTGCGCTGGCGAGGCCCGCTGTCTCCATTCCCGCGACATCAAGGAGTCGGGATAGTGGCAGCGTGATGGGAGCTCCGGGTTCCGCCCAGGAGCGTTTGAGCTCCATGAGGAAGTCCGGAAAAATGGGCAATTTTTTGCGACGTTGTCGGCTGCTTCGCATAGAAGTAATTTCCCGCCAGCCTCGTAGCCTGTTGGCGAGGCGTGGAGTCTGGCCACGTGACCTGCAGGGCATCCGCCGCCCTATGGCACAGGTCGAACAAAGCAGGGACCGACAAGTCCGGTTCCGGTAGGATTTGTGCCAGGTTCTGGGAGGAATACACACTTTCTCCTTTGTAACCGTATTCGGCGTCTTGGTCAGACACTTCGGGCGTCGAGTCCTTGATGGCAACTAAGGAGTCCGACACATTGTCCTCTCCGACTCGACCGCTGCATTCCAGGTCCACGTTCTCGAGCTCCGGTTCGGGAGCGAGCAGCTTTGTGCGACTTGCGACCTTCAGCGCCGCGGCCTTAGCCATGGATTTAGCCAACGCGTCCGCGCGGCGTTTCCTCACTACCGCCGACATTCGACGGCAGTGGGAGCAGGAGTCGGGGAATTCCAGCGCTTTTCTCGCATGCAGAATCCCTAGGCAGACAGGACAGGCCTCGTGGGTGTCCGTCGCCGAGAGGGAGTAGCCGCATCCGCTGGGGCAGGGGCGCGAGTGAGGGCTCGTCATCCTGTTGGTTTTCCTCTTCTTTATCCTCCGTTTCCCCTTCTCGGGAGCCATGTCTGGAGATGAGAAGCGTCAAAGTTGGTCCTAGTTTCCTTTTGTTCTAAGCCGTCCTCTCCATCATCTTGCTTTCGCTGGTTAGCCTGCTAAACGTTAGCAGGGGGTTGAGACGCAGTTAGCGCCGTCAAGCGAAGCAGCTGCGGAAAGAGAAGAAAACTTCGAGGTAAGTAGAAAAACGCTGGACTAGCTTTCGCCAGCCCAGCAGTACGCAGGAAAATTTCTCTGTACGCTCAGTGTAGGGAGCAAGCTCACCTCAATTGAGCGATGCGACAACAGAGAAGTCCCACGAAGTTCAGGTGTTAAGCGAGGTGAAGGGCAAAAAAAGAGAAAGATGGATGGGCGTCAGTGGCTTAAATACCCAGAGGGCGGGGCCTCTGGCGCGACGCTGACGCCCCTGCCGTAAAGGCGTGAATGTATTCCTTCAGGTAATAGTGCTGGGGCGCAATTCCCATAGCATATGTTGCACCGAGAGAACATGACTGAAAGGGAACAACCATTCACCCTCTCACTCACACCTGGAGACAACTTAGAGTTACCAATCAGCCTAACATGCATGTTTTTAGTATGTGAGAGGAAACTGGAGTACATGGAGGAAACCCATGTATGCACGGAGAGAACATGCAGACTCCACCCAGAAAGGTCCCCAGTCGGGATTTGATCCTTCTCGCTGAGAGGCAGCAGCTCTACCAACTGTGCCACTGTGCCTTCCACACCGTTCATATTTTATAAATATATAATTTTAATATTGTATTATTCTTTAATGCAGGGGTGTCAAAGTCAAATACACAGAGGGCCAAAAAAACAAATTTGCTACAAGCCAAGGGCCGGACTGGTTCAATGTTTATTATAAGGAGGTGATATAAGTTTTTTTTCTTCTTTCTGCACTCTTTTCATTCAATGTTTTTTTTTTTTTTGATGAATTTGTTTTATTTTGTCTCTTTTAAATGAATGAATAAATGAATTAAATAAAATATTAAATAAAGCCTCAATAAACACTTATGATCAATAATTCATGTGAATAATGCAGAATACCATCCTGATTTATGATCAATAATCCAGGTGAATAATGCAGAATTATAAACGCTTCTTTCATAACTTCTCCATCACTGAAAGACTTCTTATGTTGAGCCAGGATGCGGCTAACACGGTAGGAGGCGATCGTAGCAGTTTACCTTTTGTGCTGGGCCGAGTGAAGATCGATTGCTGGGCTGCAAGCTTGTTTTAGCTCCCGCACTTTGAGTCCGTAAAGAACTTTTAGGAGGGAAGTCTGTCTCACCGTTTGTGCGTCATCTTGAAATGCCGCTCCAAGTTACACTTTTTGGGTAAGGCAACGCTCGAATTACAGATGAGGCAAATAGACTTCGAATTAGAATAAACAAAAAAATACTCCTCCTCCCACTCTGTGTGAAAATAATAAGTTTTCGTTTGCTTGTTCGCTAGTTTTGCATCCATGTTTACTGCGTACTGACATTCACTCCACAGCGCTCTCACGCACCGATAGCTCCACTGCTGTCTTAAAGTCTCGTGAGTCACCGCACCCAAAACTCGCGAGACTATGTCTGTGAGAATACAAGATGGGGAGGGCTGAGGAAAGCGTTGCTGCGCATTGGAATATCGTCACTCCTCCCACCCCCCACCTCCACCACTTCTGCCGGAGTTAGAATGAAGCTGAGCAGCGGACATGTCACCTCCACCACTTCTGCCGGAGTTAGAATGAAGCTTAGCAGCGGACATTTCACCTTGTTAACAGCTGAGAGCCTGCTGCCGGTGTTCTGTGGCTTGCGGGCCGGCTCTAATAGTTATTAAATATCATCCAGGGGGCCATAAATAATTGCTTTGCGGACCGGATCTGGCCCGTGGGCCGCCACTTTGACATATGTGCTTTAATGTGTTTTATTATTTCTGCATGTTAACTTATTGCAGCTCCTGCAATAATCTCCTTGTAAAAGAGATCTCGATCTCAACGGGCTCTACCTGGTTAAATAAAGGTGATTGATTGATTGCATGCTTAATTTATTTTAATTTTTTTAGTTCCTGTCTGAACTTTTTGGTTCCAGCATTCGTTTTTCCGGCTGCTCTCTTCTTCAGCGAACTAACTTGAACAAAGACTTGGCGATTGTTGTTACACAGGATGTCCTTCCTGACACAACCACAGACCACCGAGCTACCACAGCCCTCTGTGTGGAGCAGAGAGCTGACATCTAGGGTGCCCGAAGGAGCAGATGGTGGGGGTTAAGACAGTGGTGTAGTCTACGCGATACTCGGGTATATGGAGTATACCCACTAGAAAAGCTTAAGAATTTCAGTATACCCACTTAAAAGTGCCCAGTGATACATGACATATAATTAGGCACATGTCATTAACACGCTAAACGCTTCTGTAACAATCTATCGGTACACAGAGCTTTGCTTTGATACAGTTTTATAAATTCTATAACATGTTTTTAATACAAAGCCAACTGTTTTACAAAGTTTGTTGTACATTTATTAAAGTATAAGCATCAGAGAAATTTGAAAATGTTCAATATGCTTAAAAATCTAAATACATTGACGATTACAGTACATTGTACTAACCAGTGTACAAAGGTTTCTAAGCACAGTATACCCACTACAAATATGTAGACTACACCACTGGGTTAAGAGCCTTGCTCAAAGGCTCAGTGGAGAAAATGAGGGTGGAGGTAGGTGTAGTTGTTTCACCTTTCCCACCCATATTTTGATGTCGGTACAGGGATTTGAACCAACGACCTTCTGAGCAGGCTCACCTTTTGTATCCTCTGCGCCACCACTCCCTCCCCATTAAACAAATGTGAAAATCAACTACAGTAAAAAGACACACACAAACTACTGTAATTTAGAACAGCCTCATTTAATATTTAACCACTTTGCTAAATAAATTGTTTTAATAATACAGTCCTCTCAACGGATTTCCTTTTCTGCACTTCTTTTTAAAGAACCACCTTATTGTTGCCATCAAAGCAGAAGAAGTCTGTTCAGAAGATGACAACTAAGAGTAAAATCAGAAAAATCAGTGTTGGATGATTTTTTGATGAGATGGTTCACATTGAGAACTTGAACACTGTCCTTCACATCTGAAAGCACAGGCACATGATTTAGACTTCTTAAAGAGGTAAAAACAGAAGACAACAAGAAAATAATCAGATTAATTAAAATACTGCTCACTGAAGTAACACGTCACACCACCTTACAGTCAAACATCTCAAGCTGTCTGTTAAAGTACAGTATATGTTGGGGACTGCTACTATTTCTTGGAAACTACCAAAATAATCACAAATTTTCCACAAACATACACTATTTTAGCATGCTCATAAAAAAAAAAAATCCTACTTTGCAGACTTTATCTAAGCTTTTTACCCCCAGCTGGTTGGAAACATGACACCAGTAAGAGCTATCAACTCTGAACCACTGAATACGAAAATACAACTTTATGATTATTTATTTATTTATTTTTATTTATTTTGAACAGACTGAAAAGACAATCAAGAAAGAAAAAGAAAGAAAATAGGATAATACAACGACAAAAAAAGTTAATACAAATAATTATGGCCAAGTGACATGCAAATTTTATGTTTTATGTTCAAAAAGGAGCATGTAGAAGATACAATATCTTATAATGTTCTGCCCCTTTCATACTCTTCAATTTATAATCAATTAACTGTCAAAATACCAAAACGAGACAACTTGTTTCCACTTTACATGATGTTTAAAGATATACAGTACAATTATTTAAACACTATTTATATCATCAATAGCATTTATAGACTTTAAAACACTCATCTCATAGAACATATTTTGCAATAAGCTTCTTTTAAAATCGTTTTTACAACGCAAAATGTGTAAAAGGGATATCGTCTGGGTTTAAAGTTTAGAGCAAATATGATCAAAACTGTCTGGTGCAAAAAAATAAAACATGCACAAATGTTAAAGTCTAGCATTTTTTTAAGTACCGGTAACTCATTTTGCCCACTACCCTTAAAAACAAAGATTATCTTCAATGAGAGATGACGAGTTAATCATTTTGGTCAAACCTTGAATATGCAGGCTGTCAATCTGTCCAGGAGTACTCTCAGCTACCGCCACATCCAACTTTAGCTCTATGTCTGTAAAACCGACAGTCGGATGTGTTGCCTTGGTGTTTTGCACACAGACCAATTGAAATCATTATCATCCTTTTTGCTTTTAACAGCCGATGACATGAAATGCAGGAGTCTAACCGACTGACCTTGGATTCAGTGAAAGTCGTACTCAGAGATAAAGCCGCAACTCGGCCCTGACTTGATGCTGCAGCTTCAGTTTAATGCGTTTCCAATGAAGCACAGAACAAAAACCTTTCTGTCCCTGATGACACGAAGCCACGTGCAAGGTGGTAATTATTCCCTCTTCAGAAAACTCAACGGTAGACATGCTCTCATCCCATTAACGGACAGCAGGTTGTAATTTGTCAAGATGATGAAGCCTCTTGTCTTGGAGCAAAGCATGTTCAAACATTTCTTTTGGAAAGGCAATGTAATGGCGTAACCAGCAAGCATCTGTTTGACAGAAAATTCATGGCAGGACATAAAAAATTTGACAAGAAAGTTGGAATAAACAGTAAAAAGGATAGGATAAATGATTTTTTTAAACACTTGCAGGACATGTGTACGTTGCCAGACGTTGTGCAGAGGGCACACAATGTCTTTTCCATACTCTTTAGCTGCAGGATGTTTAATCTTGCTGTCATTTTGCTGCACTGCAGCCTCATCACCTTCTCTGCAAGCAAGAGAGATGTTTACTGTCATTAAATCAAATGTTGCTGTTTTCTCCAGACTTCAGTCAAGAAAACAAATTTGCATGGGCTATTTTTGTGCTCCAGTCTGTTACATCATGTCTATAGTACACACACATACACACACTCAGTGTTTTATAACGCCTCAGCTTTAGAAGCCTCTTATTGCTCAGGATCAAACAGCTCTATCGCCCCCTGCTGGTGGAACAGTCTGCAGGCATTTATTTGAGTTACAGTGGGGAGTTTTTCAACAAATTACAAGTGATTGTTTGAAAATGGCTTAACAATGAATGTGACCTTTGGAGCTAATAGCAGGGCTTTTAATTTGCACTCATTCTAATGTGATTTAGGCTCAATGTGTTTGTGTACTGCCTCCACCCACATGCTGCTGCTTCATCTGTTCTTGCTGATGCCATTTAAGAACAATTCTTGATATTAATCTGGAACCATAAACTATTTGTTTCCTTTATGTTTACAGTTTCTGCATCATGTGCTTTATGCACTTGTTGCATGCTGTCTGCTTTTTTTTTTTGTCCGATCCGCAGGAATATAAGACTAGAAACAGATAAGATAAAATAAAAACATAGAATAATCATTTAACTAGACTGTTATCTTGTGTTTGGATATCATGTTTGAATTTAAGACCTATCAATTATTAAAATGATGCATATCATCCCCTTTTTAATGCTAAAAAGTTTTGTTCCCAAACATTATTCAGTTAAAGAGCCACACCAGTGATTATTGAAATCTCTTGATTTGGTTCATGAGACATTTTGCTAAAAAAATGAGTTGACTCCAAACAGTAAATGGTAATACCGCACCCAAGTTCAATATCTGTCAAATTTACTGAGTTATTGCAATTTTTTTTAGTAAAATATTTGTTTGTTTCTAGATATGAGCAACATGAGGATGTACAGTAAGCAAGATATAGAATATAGTTGGTTTTCCCATCATCCCATCATCATGATTTTAAAAATGGTGATAAATGTGTGTTCAACAATTATAGACCTATATCCTTGTTACCACAGTTTTCTAAAATTCTTGAAAAACTATTTGTGAACAGACTAGATCAATTTATAGACAAACAAAATATTCTAAGCAACAGTCAATATGGGTTCAGAGCTAAAAACTCTACATCAATGGCTCTCATGGAATTAATGGAACAAATAACAACTGCTGTCGATCAAAAACAATATTGTGTCAGTATTTTTGTTGATTTAAAAAAAGCATTTGATACTATTGATCACACCATTCTCCTAGAAAAACTGAACAAATATGGTATTAGAGGACCAGCATTACAGTGGGTATCTAGCTACTTAAAAGATAGGAAACAATTTGTACAAATAAATGATGTAAGATCTGACCTCTGTAATATCACATGTGGAGTTCCCCAGGGCTCTGTGCTTGGACCAAAGCTATTTATTTTATATGTGAATGACTTGGTAAATGTGTCAGGACTCCTTAAATGTATACTTTTTGCTGATGATACCACATTTTTCTGTTTAGGTGAAGATATAGAACAAATGTTGGAATTGATAAAGACAGAATTTACCAAAATACAAACTTGGTTTAAAATCAATAAATTATCATTAAATCTAGAAAAAACTAATTACATGATATTCAGTAATAAAAAGAAAACTGTTGATGTTCCACTCAAAATTGAGGGTGTTGAGATTTGTAGAGTGAGTGAGGTGAAGTTTTTGGGTGTTATCATTGATGACAAACTGACATGGAAACAACACATAAATTCTGTAAGAATAAAAATAGCTAAATCGATTGCAGTACTATACAAGGTCAGAGACCTATTGAATGATAAAGCTCTGTATTTGTTGTATAACACAATCATTGTTCCACACTTAATCTATTGTATTGATGTTTGGGGGAAAGCGTGTAAAACAATCACAAAGCCTATTTTTGTATTACAGAAAAGAGCTGTAAGAATTATCACTAGAAAACATTACTGTCATCCATCCAGTACATTATTTTATCAACTGAAATTATTGAAGTTCCATGATTTGGTTGATTATAATATTTTATCAATTATGTATAGGGCTCAGAATAACGAATTACCTTTAAATATCCAAATGAATTTTGTTAAAAGACAAAGTTGTTATAATCTTAAGGGGACAGAGATGTTTGTAAAACCACAATTCAGAACTAGTTTGAAGGGACGTTCTACCTCAATCCAGGGAATTAGATTATGGAATGGCTTGGAGAATGTAGTTAAAAATGCCAAGTCACTGTTTACATTTAAGAAAATGATCAAAAGGAATTTGTTGAAAAAATATATATGAATTAGCATAATGTGTATTGTATCAATTATTAGTTATGTATTAGTATTAGTATTAGAAAATTAGAAAGAGTTAGTCATTTTGTACTGCTGGTGAAAGATTATTATTGTTTAATCTGATTGTTTGAAAAAAGGGGCAGATATAATAAGATTTATTCTTCTTTCTGCTACCTTTCATTTTTTTACATTGTGTACGTATCATTAATGGGATTGTCTTGTATTGTGTTTCTTTTGTAAAAAAAATGAACAAATTTAATAAACATAAACATAAAAATTAAAAGTGAGCATTACTTTTGTTATATCTTTAATCACACTTTCATTTCACATATACACTATACATGCATGTGTGCAAAAGAGTCAATTCCCTGCATGGAGTTTGATTTTTTTTTTAATCTTCAAGTGAGGTTCTCATATTTTTTTTTGTTTATTTTTTTCAATAATGTTTCTTTGGGTTTTCTAAAGATTTATTAATGATTATTTTAGATGTTTCCAAATTTTGTTCTTCTTGATTTACTGTTTATATTTGCTAAAGTTTTATTAAATTGCTACACTTATATCCCATTTTAAATATGAAAAAATGTAAAAGTCACTCAAGACTTTTACATAATTGCCAACAAAAATATTAACTTTTTTGAAAAAATGTAATTATCCAAAAAAAGGAAAAGGGTTAGCTGTGAATACAAACATATCATTTTACATTTACAGTCATTGGCTGCTCCTTTCTTCAGGGGTCGCCACAGAGAACTACGTCACACAAAGACTTTGCAATTTTTTTTGACACTGGATGCCCTTCCTGATGCAAAAACAGACCACCAAGCTACTACAGCCCTTTGTGTGGAGCAGAGAGCTGCTTTGTGGGTGCCTGGGGGAGCAGATGGTGGGAGTTAGGGCCTTGCTCAAGAGCCCAGAATGGGGCAAATGAGGGTGGAGGCAGATGTGGGTGCTTCACCTTCCCACCCACATTTTGATGTTGTTGCTGGGAGTTGAACCAACACTCTTCCGCTCACAGGCCCACCTTCTCAAGCCTCTGCGCCACAACTCCTCTAAACTGTATTTAATTAAAACCATATATAAACACATCACATGCTGAGAGTAACTCATTTTGCACATTTATTTTTCATTAATACAGTACATGCTATTCAGTGACTTATTTTTTTTATACAGAATGTCTGTTTGTATTGCAGCATTGCCTCAGGGCCTGAAGAGAACAAACACAGTACAGTATTGAGTTTCATCTTGTTTCACTGAGATTTTTCTCAAGTTAATAATAATATGCCATAAACAATTCTGAAATTATTTATATATGTGTAAATGCTGAGAAAGAAACATTGTATATCTAAAACACTTGGCATGTGTTCTATACATCTGTTTAGATTTAAACTTGTTGCAATATTTTTGTTGCAAGGTTTTACGCCTGGGTGTACACTTGAATGATAACCTCAGCTGGAGCAATAACACCACCAGCCTGATCAAGAAAGGTCATCAGAGACTCTACTTCCTCAGACGGCTGAGACGAGCTGGTCTGAGAAGCTCAGTCCTCACCTCGTTCTACAGGTGTGCAGTGGAGAGCGTCCTGTGCTCCAGCATCAACGTGTGGCATGGAGGCTGCACAGTTGCAGAGAGGAAAGCTCTACAGAGAGTGGTGAAGGCTGCACAGAAGTCTGTGGGAGTCAGTCTCCCCACCATCACAGACATTTACACCTCCAGATGCAGGAAAAGAGCCACCTGCATCATGAAAGACCTCACTCACCCAGCACACTCACTCTTTGCACCACTCCCCTCGGGACGGAGGTTGAGGAGCATCAAATGTAGAACCACTAGACTGAGGAACAGCTTCTACCCTGAGGCTGTCAGACTCATGAATAAATAAATAATAAGAATAAACACTGCAAAATGTCACATCATGCTGATACTGATCTGTTTCTTGTTGCTGTGTTCATCTGTGACTATCTGCTCATTGTGACTCATGTTCGTGCTGCTGTTTATAATGATGTTTTTCTACTACATTAGGGCTTAGTGTATTACTAGCTGATGTCTCTCTTAGTTAATCCTAGATGTTATTATTGTTTTTCTCTTGCATTTGTTGTTGGATGTAACTGGGACCCTGTGTACATAATCTCGTTTTCAACACATGTACTACATGCGGTGCAAATGACAATAAATTCTCTCTGACTCTGACTCTAATATTTTTGCCACATCTTTTTTTTTGTTGTTACTTTACTCCCTGGCTTCCAACAATTAATTGTCTAATTATCATTTCTACTTTAAAAACAAAACACTTTGATAATGCCCATACATCAAAATTACCACCAAACAATTTTTTTTTTACAGAAAAAGTTAGAAATGTCATGAATTCATTCGGATTTTCCCCACACCGGAAATAGATGCTCATTTAACTGACGCGCTTTTACTTTGAAGGTACAGCTTCCTGTGTACGTGCTGTGCGACGTTAGCGTGACGTCCTCCAGAAGCGAACGTAAAACTTCAATTGATGAATTCAATGGGAAAATTGACTCCGAAGAATGACGCTGTGGTAAAAAAGTCCTCAAAGTTCTCGGAGGAAGACACCAGGAGAGCGTTAGCTTGCATTTCTGACTCGAATTGGTAAGTTGGCCAAAGTTTAAAGGAACTTTTCGTAGTTTAAAAAAAAAGAAAAACTTGAGGGTTCGTCGGCGTGCGCGAGGACACAGACGCCAAACCACTTTGACTTTTTTAAATTGTAACTTTTTTTGGCAAATGTTTGTGTAAGATAACGCTCATCTCGATCTCATCTCGTCTGAACATTAAATATAATTAATGTTTTAACTGGTTTTCACTGGCATGGCGTGGGCCGACGCCAGCTTTTTACAGAGGCAAAAGTACTGTATATTGGTGCCCATGTTAAACTGCATTGCAATCATTTTGGTTGTGGAACATGTTGAATGGGGCTAAAAAGAGAAGCTTTAAATTTTTAATAGGGATTTAAACCTAAATAATCTTACTAGGGTATAGTTTATTCAGCCATTGGTAGAAAAAGTCAGGAAAGGCACATTAAAAATCTTTCTGCCTATCTTGTTCCAACTACAGTATTCAGCAGCCTCCTAATGCA
This sequence comes from Garcialebias charrua, assembly GCA_038048925.1. Classification (NCBI taxonomy): domain Eukaryota; kingdom Metazoa; phylum Chordata; class Actinopteri; order Cyprinodontiformes; family Rivulidae; genus Garcialebias; species Garcialebias charrua. The sequence goes on along the minus strand of JBBPBX010009573.1, from coordinate 46,439 downwards.
ATATTACAAACAAAAATATCCAAAACGTTAGAAAAATATAAAAAGACTGCTAAGTGCGTAAGTAGCCTTGTCCTGAAACTTAATTGTTATTAATAAATGACAAGTTGTGACCACTTGAGGTTTAGAAGTCAAGAGTTTGGACCACAATGAGCAAGCTCTTCTATCCAAAAGACGGAATTTAAAGTGTACATTTCTACCACTTAGGCATTGTGATGAATTATTTTAGCTTTTGCTGTCTTAAAGAGGGGCTAAACTCAAAATCAACTTTTTTAGCTCATAAACTCCCTATAGTCTAGAATGTGTCCAGAATGTTGTATAGTATAGCACTATGTCTGTGTTAATCTTCATATATTTGTGCGGATTAGTTAAAATCGGCAATATTTGGTCTAAAAACGTGTTTACGGTAGCCCTATGGTTTGAACAGAGGAATTGCACCTTAATTTTCTTATTGGTCTAGGATTCTCACTCTTGACGTGTTTTCGCACTCTGTCGTCACAAAAGAGGTTCAAGCAGAGCCAATCCCCTGCAGAGATGAGAAGGTCTCGCTGCAGTTCATACCTTATATGGAAGTGGTACATTGCACTCCGGAAAAGTACTGCAACAAAGCATATTATAGTTTTTGGAATGGCACTAGTGTAGTGATTTGTATATTTTGACTTATTTATTTTAGGAATACTGTACTTTTCACGCCATTGAAACTATTTGGTTGTATTAGTTTTCTTATGGTGCGATGGACAAGCAAAGCATGTATGCCAAGTTGGGGCAGAGGTGGAAGTGCATGTTTGGGATCCGAGAGACCCAGGTTTGATCCCCGGTCACGGAATACCTTGTGGTATTAATTATCTTTTTTCTTTTTTTTTTAGACCTTTTGTTTTGGATAGATCAGGTGAGAATAGATATATACTGTACATCTACATAATTATTCTTTGTTGTTGCTTGCTGTAAGTTGTTTGCTAGAGTTTTAGTTTGTTGCTAGAGGGGGCGTGAACGCAGCACATCCACTCCCCTCCTCCCCTCCTTGTCTCTCGACACTCCCATTTTCATGAGGAGTTTGAATCTGGTCTGGGGGCGGGGCTACCGTTTCACAGTGGGTTGAGTGACACTTTAAACAACATGTGGGACGTTTGAATGGAGGAAAAAAAAATAAAGAAATAAACTAAATAACGGCAACATTTGAAACCATAACTAAAAATATGAAAATTATAAAATGTCCTTTCCCAAAAGTATTTAAACAGGCCAACCTCACAAAGGTGAGGGTTTTGCCATGCTCCCCTTAGGGCTTCCATTTCTACACAATTAAGGGTGTTTTCACACCTGATACTCTGGAAAACTCGGTTCGATTGGGTACCAAAATTTAGAATTTTTTTTTACATTTTCAGCTGGTGCAGTTACATTCACACTGCACTGAATCAATCAAGTCAAACCCTTTGAGCAACCTTTCCCCCCCCCTCGCCTGCAGTAGTGCTGCACCAAGAACTACTGAAGGAAACGACATGAAAACCTGAAGAAGACACTGAGCACAACTCACTTCTTCTGAAAATATAAACAAAAATGGAGTGACGTCAAATTTGAGTGGTTTTAGGATTTGTTTTGTTTGTGGCACATTTTCATCTGACCATATTTGTATGAGGGCATTTACAGCCTCTTCACTCCATGTCTGACCACAAGCCATTTCTCCTGCTAGTGGTAGAAATGCGCATTTGTTTTGGTTGTAGTTTACCCAGAATGCCCTGCGCTGTAGTCCACTTTCTGCTTTTGGAGCGGTCTCTGCCTCTCGGGTCCGCTTGCATCCACATATGCATTCAAGCTGTGCAAGTGTTCATGTCAACAGAACTGCGACCTAGGTTTTTAGGCGTACCAGCGTTCAATTGCACATTCACACCTCCCAAAAACAAACTAGACTTTCTAGGCAAATGGACTAGAGTTCGATTGAAGTGTCTAAATAGGGCTACTGTAAATTCACCCTACCTCACAAGAGCAAAACAAAGTGAATATGATCACTGAATATGAAGCTTTATTGCAGGGCTATACAACTGACGGCCCAGGTGCTAAATCAGGCCCACGGGTGAACTCAGTTCGGCCCACCAATGGCTTATATATACAGTATATACAGTATACAATATAT
>JBBPBX010009573.1:17762-42707 GCA_038048925.1 Garcialebias charrua | reverse complement strand
TGCTGGATGTCTGGCCCCTGAGCTCTTGGCTGCATTAACTGTGGCCCCTTTAGTAGTTTAGTTGAATAGCCCTGTCTTATAGACTTTGCAAAAATCCCCCAAATATGCAATATGTGGTATTTTACTACTTTGAAGTGGATGCATCACAAACAATGATGAGTCCAGCTACAGACAGGAGGTGGAACACCTGGAGAGCTGGTGCAAAGAGAATAATCTTCACATGAATGTGAAGAAGACAAAGGAGATGATTGTGGACTTCAGAAGGAACAAACACACCCATGCCCCACTGAAAATAGGTGGGTCTGCAGTGGAAGTGGTCTCCAGCTACAAATACTTGGGTGTACACATGAATGATAACCTCAGCTGGAGCAACAACACCACCAGCCTGATCAAGAAAGGTCATCAGAGACTCTACTTCCTCAGACGGCTGAGACGAGCTGGTCTGAGCAGCCCAGTCCTCACCTCCTTCTACAGGTGTGCAGTGGAGAGCATCCTGTGCTCCAGCATCAACGTGTGGCATGGAGGCTGCACAGTTGAAGAGAGGAAAGCTCTGCAGAGAGTGGTGAAGGCTGCACAGAAGTCTGTTGGAGTCAGTCTCCCCACAATCACAGACATTTATACCTCCAGATGCAGGAAAAGAGCCACCTGCATCATGAAAGACCTCACTCATCCAGCACACTCACTCTTTGCCCCACTCCCCTCAGGACGGAGGTTGAGGAGCATCAAGTGTAGAACCACTAGACTGAGGAACAGCTTCTACCCTGAGGCTGTTAGACTCATGAATAAATAAAAATAAAATAAAAAATAAACACTGCAAAATATCACATCATGCTGATGCTGATCTGTTTTCTTGTTGCTGTGTTCATCTGTGTTCATCTGTGACCATCTGCTCATACAAACTCATGTTCGTGCTGCTGTTTATTCCCACTATATTAGGCTTAGTGTATTACTAGTTGATGTTTTTCTTAGTTAGTTCTAGATGTTATTACTGTTTTTCTCTTTCATTTGTTGTTGGATGTAACTGGGACCTCGTGTACATAATCTCGTTTTCATCACATGTACCACATGCGGTGCAAATGACAAAGACTCTCTGACTCTGACTCTCTAAATGTTTAAATTAAATTTAGCCATTCTAACATTTTTAAATTCAACTTTATGCCTTATGGAAACCAGTGTGAATTGAAACAACAAACTATGTGATGTGTGTGTGTGTGTGTGGGGGGGGGGCTAGATATTTCTCTACAAGTTCTTAAAACTTTGACAAATCATAAATAAATGTACGTAAATGTTTTAGTTTCATCCATCCATCAATCATCTTTACCTGCTTCTTCCATTTTGGCGCTCGGTTGTTAAGGGGCGGGGCGCCCTGACGTATTACGTCATGAAATTAGCATATCATAATATCATTTTTTTGCCCGGGCAAGCTCTTTTTACCGGTATTATTGTGAACAATATGATATGGCCCAGCCCTAATGGAGAGAACAAGGAAACTCCGGACAGAATGATCGTCCAGCAGGGATTTGATCCGGTGACCTTCTCTCTGAGAGGCAGCAGCTCTACCAACTGCGCCACCGTGCCACCCTAGCTAGAATCCCTTTTCCATTATTCATCATTTAGAATAAGAAATGGAACTGTCAAAACAAAACCAGCATTTTAAAGCTGCTCCTGGTCCCTGGTTGTCTTCTTTCAATGTTTATCTCAGACCTCAGCAGCGTTTGTTTTGCCAAATCTCTGTAGTATACATCTGTTCAGGAAGAAAACCCCCATGAGGCTCAGCGTGACCTGCTGGCAGCCCTGTGCGTATACCTCTGGTGTCTTGGCTCCAGGCAAACCACTGATGGCACAACAAAGGGTTTTAGTTCCCTTCACATGTAGATCCATGTTTGTTCTTACAACGTATTCACCGAGCTGGTTGATGGTTTTAGAACGGGGGGCTCATAGATCGCGATCTACTGGTAGATCTCTGAGGTAGTACTGGTAGATCGCAGCATGACATTAAAAAAATTAATTGTCTGTTCAGTGCCCTGAGATTACTTCTTTTGTGAATTGACGCTATATAAATAAACTGAATTGAATTGAATCTTAGAACATCTTTATGCCTGGTCCCCACCAAACTTGTCAGAACGCTCCTGCCGCCCCCTTTTGGCCGCTTGTCACTGATGCCGGGGTCCCACTGGGACGCATCTGATGACGCGCACTAGGGGGAAGCAGAGGGGAGGGGGTCTAGCTTGTTTTCCGGGTCAGTTGTTTACTGCAGCTCCGACAGTCTTTGGTGAGATTAAAACGTTTTTTTTATGTTTGGGGTGATCAAACGCTGGAGTGGACAGCTGTAACTGGTTAAAATGCCACGTTTCTTACCGGAGTTTGGTTCCAATTCATGGAGGCTCGTTGGGTAAGTTTAAAAAGTAAAAAAAAAGTCCCGTTGTCGTTGTGTCATCACATAGCAGAGGCTCTCCCGACTGTTTGCTGGACGCGTCGAGCCACCAGAGATCGAATTTTATGGCGTTGGCGGCTCGACGCGTAGGTTGCTTTGGACGCGCGCGTGCGTGGAAAGGAACTGCAGCGTGCCGTCGCACCGCTTCAATCACTAGAAACGCGCCGCTTCACGGTTCGCCGCGACTCCACGCGTCTCCCCATAGACTTTGAATGTAAACCGGCCGCTTCAGCCACCCGACACCGGTGCAGTGGGTACCAGGCATTACTCAGCAAACACAACAGTTTAGGTCAAAATACTATAATTTTAAAGCCACAGTACTGTACTATAGTTCATAATTTCTTATCTGGCAACCCAACTGACATGAAAACAACAGCATTTTTCATGTAAACCAGCATATTTTTTGTTTATTACCCCCAATAAACATTGAAAAATCACTAATGTTTCCACAGGTTGTTTTAGTGTAAACGGGGCCTTATACATGTAGTAGGTAGATCACTTTGACTTGATCATTTCAAAAATAGCTCGCATGCTGAAAAAGTCTGAACACCCCTGTTTTAGAACATTCGTGATCGTGCAACCATTGAAGGCGTTGAAGTTTGCCTAAACGTGCACATTGTCACACAGTTAATTTTTTTAAGTCACAATGTTTAATCTCCTGATATATTAAAGTTTAATTGGGTAAAAGCTTTTTTTTTTTTATTGGGCAAAAATAATTGGTCCTGGGGCCTCATGTATCAACCGTGCGTACACACAAAAACCGTGCGTACGTCACTATCCACGCAAAACTCCGTATGTATCAAAACAGAACTGAACGTGGATATGTCCGCACCGTCACGGCAGCTCCAGTGCAGGCGTACGCACGTTTCTGTGGTTTGTGTTCCTTTGGCGACACCTACAGGTGATTCTGGAAACTGTTCATGATGGGAAAATAATGATTATTTCCACCCAAACACACATGATGAACAATTATTACATCCACATGGACGCAATCAGAATACAACCTGCAAAGAATATAAAAAACAGAAAGACTGAATAGTTCTGCACAGCTTAAATTCTTGTTTTTGTTCATTTTTAGCTGTTTTAGCAGTTGAAGAACGTGATGCATGATGGGACAAGACGACATTCCTCTGTTGCAGGGTATATTTAAATGAAAACGTTTGTCTTTATTTTTAATTCATTCCAGATTTAAAGTACACAAGAAAACTATTTTAAAAAACCCCACAAGAAATCCTCTTTTGCCTTCATCTCATGTATTGTTGCATTTCATGTTGTTCATTCTAAATAGTTTTCTTGTGTTCTTTAAATCTGGAATGAATAAAACAAAAAAAAAAACGTTGTACCATGCGGGATTCGAACTCATGAGGTTTGGGACGAAAGGCGGGCACGCTACTGACCTATTAACGCATGTTAGAATAGCTTGGTCAACTTTTCATTTAAAAGTGGACGGTTTGTTGTGCGCTGAGCGTGCCAAACAAAACCTTTTTCTGTGCCTCTCTACGTCACTCAGAAGTGTCTCCAGTTCACAGTCCGTGAAGTTCCTCTTTTTTCCACGTTTCGACATGATTTGCAATAGAGCAAAGACGACATTCCTAACGTGCAGGGCATATTTAAATGAATTTGCATATTTATATGGAGGCGTGTCAAAGGCGGAGTCGGCCACTCTGTCATGTGCGCTCAATTCCACGTTGATTGTGATGTACAAAAGCAATGTGCGTGGATACCGGCGTATGCACAGTTTGATACATCTGGATTTTTTTGTGCGTACGCAGATTTCTGGATTTGACCGTGCGGCACTTTTCAGTAAGAAATCCACGCAAGTCTTTGTACATGATGCCCCTGGCCATGAATTGACTACATTTGACTGGTAGTCTTCTAGTTTCTTATCTTTATTGAAGCCATGTGTCCAAAAGATTGAAAGGGGCCCTGTGTCAGGGACCTTTTTATCCTGACGCTTGGCATTCCTTGCATTCTTGGTACAGTACAATTCTGTGGTGCGCTTTGAAGGGAGGGAGGTGACACTTTAAGTCCGCTTGATATATTGGGACATTTACATGCCTTCACAAATTAAACGGTTAACCTAATCTAAAACATTTGAGTCAAATGATCATACCAGCAGGCAGCTGATGCTTCAGGGGTCTGACAGAAGTGGAGCTTTTAGTGGGATTACAGGAAGACGTTTCTCCACAGTGTACCAGGAAACACTTCCTGTCAGTGTGGATTCTTCCTGAGTGTGTGGATGCTTCTGCTGCTATCCTGTTTATTGCTTCTACTGTTATTCTAGACACTGCTATGTGTTGAAGTCATTTATTACAATGCTGTTTTACTTATGGGTTTAAAGCACAGACTTTGAGATTATGACAAGAACAAGACACCAGACTTGGGGCTTCTTCAGTAAGCTCTTGATAACAAAAGAAAATAAACTTGAGTTTTTCTTGGCTTGTTGAGACTTCTTGCTCATTTCCTCCAGCTTCTTTAGATTTTTCCACTCCCTTCCAATGTGATTTTTTACCTCTGATGTAGTTGGGGCCACGTGGAGAAACTGCAGTAAGTTAGATCAGCGAGCGCGTGGAAGACAAAGACTTGTTTGTGCAGTGTTTGAGTGTGGTCACCGCTACCGAAGAGAGATAAATAAAACACTAGCTTAGGTCTGAGCTGACGTTTCTGTCAAACAGTTTAACCTCAGCAGTTCAGACTCCAGAACTTCTGGGGGGGGAAGGTAAACAAAGGGAGTGTGTGTGATGGGTGCTTGACCTTATAGCAGTGTGACCAGTTTTGATAAGTTTGTTTCACGTGTTAATTTAGTTTTGCTGATAGTAAATATTTATTATAGTAAATAATCATTCTTAAAAAGGCTGGTGGTTAATTTAGCCACTTTTCACACATCTGTTTGCCCTTATTGACACAAAAACATTGAATCACACAAACTAGAGGAAGCTCTGGGCAACAATGGTAAATGGAGCTTACATACATGGAGCTTATTTAGCGCTTTCCAGCCCCCTTTGAGGGGCCCCAAAGCGCTTCACAGTACCAACCATCCATCCATTCATACACACATTCATACACCGGTAGCGGTAGACTGCCATGCAAGGTGCTGCCTGTCCTACAATGACACAGAATTTGCTTTTTGTAATGAACACAAAACTTTTAAATGACTGAAAGTTGAATTTTCTTTATAAAAACCTTCTCCGTGTGACATTAATTAAATTTTACGTTTGGAAAAGGCTGGTTCAGCAGTCATGACTTTGCTTTTCAATAATACTGTTCGGCTGAAAACAGCTGCTGGAGGCACTACAGTACAGCACAGCACTGATTTGAGGGAAATGTACCGGTAGTCCGTTTGAGTGGTGATTATAGTGGAGGCTGAATGAAAGAGAACTACAAACCAGATTCCAAAAAAGTTGAGACACTAAACAAATTGTGAATAAAAACTGAATGCAATGATGTGGAGATGGCAAATGTCAATATTTTATTCATAATGGAACATAGATGACAGATCAAAAGTTTAATCTGAGTAAATGTAAAATTTTAAAGGAAAAATATGTTGATTCAAAATTTCACAGTGTCAACAAATCCCAAAAAAGTTGGGACAAGTAGCAATAAGTGGCTGGAAAAAGGAAATTGAGCATATAACGAACAGCTGGAAGACCAATTAACACTAATTAGGTCAATTGACAACATGATTGGGTATAAAAAGAGCTTCTCAGAGTGTCAGTGTCTCTCAGAAGCCAAGATGGTAAGAGGATCACCAATTCCACCATTGTTGCGCAGAAAGATAGTGCAGCAATACCAGAATGGTGTTACCCAGCGTAAAATAGCAAAGACTTTTAAGTTATCATCATCAACCGTGCATAACATCATCAAAAGATTCAGAGAATCTGGAACAATCGCTGTGCGTAAGGGTCAAGGCCGTAAAACTCTACTGGATGCTCGTGATCTCCGGGCCCTTAAACGTCACTGCACCTCAAACAGGAATGCCACTGTCAAGGAAATAACAGAATGGGCTCAGGAATACTTCCAGAAAGCATTGTCAGTGAACACAATCCACCGTGCCATCCGCCGTTGCCAGCTGAAACTCTACAGTGCAAAGAGGAAGCCATTTCTAAGCAAGCTCCACAAGCTCAGACGTTTGCACTGGGCCAGGGGTCATTTAAAATGGAGTGTGGCAAAATGGAAGACTGTTCTGTGGTCAGATGAGTCACAATTTGAAGTTCTTTATGGAACACTGGGACGCCATGTCATCCGGACCAGAGAGGACAAGGATAGCCCAAGTTGTTATCAACGCTCCGTTCAGAAGCCTGCATCACTGATGGTATGGGGTTGCATGAGCGCTTGTGGCATGGGCAGCTTGCATGTCTGGAAAGGCACCATTAATGCAGAGAACTATGTTCAGGTTCTAGAACAACATATGCTCCCATCTAGACGTCATCTCTTTCAGGGAAGACCCTGCATTTTTCAACAAGATAATGCCAGACCACATTCTGCAGCAATCACAACATCATGGCTACGTAGGAGAAGGATCCAGGTACTGAAATGTCCAGCCTGCAGTCCAGATCTTTCACCTATAGAGAACATTTGGTGCATCATAAAGAGGAAGGTGCGACAAAGAAGGCCCAAGACGATTGAACAGTTAGAGGCCTGTATTAGACATGAATGGGAGAGCATTCCTATTTCTAAACTTGAGAAACTGGTCTCCTCTGTCCCCAGACGTCTGTTGAGTGTTGTAAGAAGAAGGGGGGATGCCACACAGTGGTAAAAATGGACTTGTCCCAACTTTTTTGGGATTTGTTGATGCCATGAAATTTTGAAACAACATATTTTTCCCTTAAAATGATACATTCTCTCAGTTTAAACTTTTGATCTGTGATTTGTGTTCTATTCTGAATAAAATATTAGATGTTGGCACCTCCACATCATTGCATTCAGTTTTTATTCACAATTTGTTTAGTGTCCCAACTTTTTTGGAGTCTGGTTTGTACAAAATGGTGGTGCGTGTCCGAATAATTTTTTTTGTCATGAACTTTTTCACATACTCATGAGTTCTTTACAGTGATATTACTGTACAGTCCACAATCATGTGTAAGAAAACAAAAACAAAAATTGTGTGTGTATATACATATATATATGTGTGTGTATATATATATATATATATATATATATATGTGTGTATGTGTGTGTGTGTGTGTGCGCACAATATTTTGGACTGCAGTACACAACAACAAACATGCCTGCGATACAGCGAGTCCACGAAAAAGCGAGTCCACGAAAAAACGAGCCACGAATTAGCGAGTGTCTACTGTAATATACATTTATTGTTCTGACTGCATACTAACATTTTAACAGGCAAATCCATCAGACCTGTTGACCTTTAAGTCTACACCTTGTTTAGATGACCATTATGGAGTGAAGCAGAATTTAGCACAGATTTTGATGCATTGTTTTTCTTTAGATGGCTGTTGAAGCTGTTTTACAGAAGCAGCACATCTGGTGGTGCAGTTGGTTGGCACTGTTGCCTTGCTTTAAGGAGGCCACAAGTTGGACTAACAGCTGGAGCCTTTCCATGTGGAGTTTGCATGTCCTCCCCGTACACAGATTTATTCCCACAGTCCAAAAACATGCATGTTATGTTAATTGTCATCTCTAAAATGTCAGTAGGTGTGAGAGAGATTGTGAATGGCTGGCTGTCACATGTCTATGTGGACCTGTTATGGACTGTCTACTTGTCTAGGGTGTACCACGCCTTGCCCTCAGTGACCACTGATAATAAGCTCTTGCGCCTCCCACAGACCCAGAAGGAACAAGTGGGTAATGAAAATGTTTGGATGGAGGAAAATTTTAGATATTTCATTTATTCATTAAACCACATTTCTTTGCCTACAGTACAATGGATTATAGGCACATTTAAATGTACTTGTCCATGAGCTTTCTCTATATAATTGGGGTGTGTACTGCTGTAGCTGCTAAATAAAGTTGTTGTAGAAATTCATCAGATATTGTCAATATTTAAACTTATTTTGAGATTATATTAAGGTACAAAATGTTAGTTTAGCCTTTTTTGGATAAAGCGTGCTTTGTGTTATTTAATTATGGTTTAATTTAAAGTAAGATGGCAGAATACGTTTAAATATAGCTGTTAGCTTTTCTTTGTTTGGCTAAACGTTCAAAAGCTGATTGTAACCAAATAAACCTGGAAGCTTTAAATATGTCCACAAATCACCCAGTTTCATTGGGGTAATTGCATTTGTTTTAACGTTTCTTGTAGAGAAAGGTATTGTCTTTCATGTGTTGGAGAGCTGATCACAGCATGGTATCAACTTTACGATGGAACGATAAAAAAACAGCCACGCTTCATGATGAGATGAGCAGCTCCAGGCAGGTTTATAAACTTAATAGTTCACGTGGGTAGGCAATAAATAAATTAGGTCCACAGCAATATGACCACATCTGAACTCACTGCTGCTTATAATGGACTCACTTCTACCACAAATCATTCTGCTTCTGCTACAAAGAGCCAGTCCGAGTCTGAAAATTCACATCTGCACCACAGCTGGAAGTACAGTAGTAGTAGAAGTAGTAGTAGTGAAGGTGTGTGTGAGTTACAGAAACCAACCTTTCAGCATCTGGTCAAATAGTCCTAGCTTGACCGCCCGCACCCCCTCCCTTTTTTTTCTTTTCCAGATGCTTATTACTCCCCCAACTCCAAACTTCATTCATGCCATCTGTTTAATGTTACCACAACTTGGCTAGAGAGGAGCGAAGTTTAACATTAGCTATGTTTACATGCACAAAATTCTTTGACCGGATTGAAATGTTTTCAGATCAAATAATTCAAATGTATTGTTTACATGGGCACAATCTGTTCACGACGCGCGTTTACATGCAGCAGGCTTTTATTTTGAACAGAAGTACAGTACTGACATGCACAGAGTGGTAAACTCTCCTTAAAAAAAAAAAAAAAAACCCACACAGAATAAGTTCTACTTCTGGGATGAACGTAAACAAACCGGAGCACCCAAAATGGACCCGCGACATGCAGGTTTTAATGAAGGTGGAGACGTTCTTGCACTCCCTGACTGAGCTACAGGTGATGCAGATCATTTTGAGCTCTTTCAAAGCTTCTAGTAGAAATGTTGTTGCTCACCGACATATTTTGCTTCCACGACATGTTAATACTGTATTGCCAGGCGGAAATTATATAGTCGCACATGCACAGTCCGGTCAGTTTTTCACGATTGGGAAAAATGAACAGATTAACTGTTTATATGCACACTGTTCGGATTATGAATTGGCATAAACCACCCCTCTCACTATAGAATAGAATATATCTTTATTGGCATATTTGCACCAAGGTACAAAGTTTTGCAATTGGCGCGCGCACCATCCGAAGAGGGATGTACGCACGGAAGCCGCAGCAGTATAAAACCGCGCCACCAACAATCAGATATGGAAAAAGGAACATACAGTCGGATAATCTTGGTATTCAAAAAAAGAATCTATCACATTTTGTCTTAGGACACTCTATGATAAAGTCGAAAAAACTCTACCAGCTTCAGCACGGATAAAGACAAGACATGTTGCATTAGATGGCAAGCAGGGAGATAGTCCGTGAGTAATCATTTCAGATAAGCACAGTCTGTAGATGGCCTCAGCTCGGCTCCATCTGAATGCACACAGAGACCTCTGGGGGGAGGGGGGGCAGCGAGTTCTCAACAGCTTTCGACTCCAGGAGAAGTTTTCAGTCAGCCTCTTTCCAAGGTTGCTCAGAGTCCCGATTAGATAAGTTGCTTTATTTATTTTCAGGCCAGGCTACAGTGTACTTTTGACTGCAGCCTTGAAGTCCAGGTGCTGTCTGGGTCCAAATCGCCGAATCATGTGAGGTTCCGAGCTACAAATCCCCATCTGTGCCCTGATGGAGGCCGGACGGCTGTAAACGAGTCCCAAAACGCACCGCAGGTCCGCGGCTGTCCACCACTGCTCCCATCGTGCGGTTCAGCTCGTACAACAGCTGGGTCGTTGAGGTCATAGCCCGGATCAAAGAATCTTGTTGAGCAGGAAGTTTCGCCAGCGCGTTGATCGCCGCGGCAGCCTTCCTCAGCTTCCAGTAGCAGAAACCTCCGCAAATGCCAAAAAGCAGAGCAGCTGCCACCAATATTCCAATAATCCACAAATCTTCCACGTCTTCGACAGAAAGAACGGTCAGACACATTAACTTCCAGTCGCCCCACGAGTCCATAATGTATCCCACCGCATGCGTGTCGAGGGGGCAAGCCGGCTCTCCTGGTCCGGAGCGCTTCGTGGAAAAAAAATTATCAATAGATGTAACAGCCCACGCAATTAAATCCATTTCAAATTGGTTCGAGTGAGCACTGAAGAGTTACAGACGAGACAAAAATGCAAAAGCAGGGAGGAGGGAAACTTTAGGTAGGAGAGGAGCAAAAAGAGATGCGACCTGCTTTGCCAAGTGCCGGAAGGACATAAGTAATTGGATTAAATGGCCGTTCGGAATAAAAACGCGTCATGTAAATACCCCGTTCGGTTTAGTTTTTGTTTATTCAGCGCAATCCAAAATAATTTGTGATCAGAACGAAACGGGTGGTTTATGACTATTCATAATCCCAACGTGTGCATGTAAATGCTTGATCTGTTAATTTTTTTCTGATTGTAAAAACTGACCTGACTGTGCATGTGCGACTGTCATTTAACGTGGCTAATGCTAATAATATTAGCATGTCGTGAAAGCAAAATATGTCTGTGAGCGACAACATTTCTACTAGAAACTTGGAAGAGCTCAAAATGATTTGCATCACCTGTAGCTCAGTCAGGGAGTGCAGGAACGTCTCCACCATCATTAAAACCTGTCGCAGGTCCATTTTGGGCCCTCAGGTTTGTTTATGTTCATCTCGGAAGTAGATTTTCTTCTTCTGTTTTTGAAAAAAAATTTTTTTAAAGGATTTGATACCTGGATTATTGAGCATGGACTTTCTTGTCTTTTAAGGAGAGTTTACCACTCTGCGCATGTCAGTACTTCTGTTTAGAACAAAGCCCGCTGCATGTAAACACTTGTCGTGAACAGATTGTGCCCATGGAAACAATACATTTGAATTATTTAATCTGAAAACATTTCAATCCGGTCAAAGAATTTTGCGCATGTAAACATACCGGTAGCTATTCTGATTTCAAATTCTTTCGGATCGCACTGAATCGTCAAAAAATAATCTGAACGGGGCGTTTACATGACTCGTTTTAATTCCGAACGGCCATTTAATCCAATTACTTATTGATATATATATTTTAAGTTGAATATTCTTTCTGCATTATATTTAATTCACTGTTTTAACTTGTTAAATTAAAATTTGAAAGCAAAGCGTGTCATGAATTTTATTTTGTGGATTTAGGATGGAAGCTAACAATTAAAGTTTTGGAAGGTCTTGATGGCGAGTATATACTTTGGACACAGATGTAATATAGATGTTTTTATTGTAGAGTGGGTGGGAAAACACTATTTTAATTTCTGACAGTCAAACATTCATGCAGAGATCATTTGTGACCAGGTGTGCTGAACTGAGACTGAGCTCTTCTTTGTGATTCATTCAGTCACTTTTTTGATGTTGAGTATATATAACGCTATTCTTTCACGTTCTCCATCCTTTTTTTTTTTTAAACGTTTGTCACACCGCAGGCTTTTGAATGTCTAATTTCTAAGGTTTTGTAAACGTATTGCACAAACTTGTTCCGATGGAGTTTATCTCAACCAGCATGTCTGTGACAGTCGGGTCTAAACAAGTTTGTTACCCAGAGCAGGAAAAAAAAACTGCATTTGTTTGAGCTGTTTTCAGGAAAGAATCCACTTGTGATGTCTCTGTGTATTTACGGGAGCAGCAGGCTGTATGTTGTGGGGTCAAAACAAACCGTGAGCAACAATGGAGCCTTCAGTCACAGAGGCGGGAAAAAAAAGGATATTTCTGTTTCTTGTTATACTAATATTTGTCCGAAGGATCAGTTTTTTTTCCTGGTTTTTGTCTTCCATTATTTGTTTTATGTCACTACTAGCATCATTCTTGACATGCAGAAGAAGTTTTCAGTGTTAAAACTGTGAGGGTGGAATGTAGTATGAAGGAAGGAGGTCAAACGTGTCAGCGGGGATGTCGGTGCCAGGCATGAATGTTGAGTTTTCAGGAGTCTAAACTGCTCACTCAGGAATGTTTGTCAAGTGCAGGGCTCACTCCACTCACTGTGGGTCACTGAAACGGTCATGCATCATAATAACAACACACAATTTTTTTGCTTTTGCAAGGCTGAAGTGGTGTGTCTCATTTTTGGGCATTGCTCTTAAGTTTTAGATCAGAACATTCTTGGATGACCTGATCAACTAAGCAAATTGTAACGCCTCATGGCATTTAAATGGTGCTTGTTTTATAAACCTGAAAAATAAACAGACATGAAAATGTCTGTGCATCTTCTGATTAAAAAGTAAGCCCTCATTTACGTAATTTGCTTTGTTCAGAAATTTGCCCCAAACAACCCTAATGACTTGCATGTGGGTTATTAAGTTCCTCTGCTTGTGCAGTGCTGAAGGGGGTTTCTCATGACACTAATAAAAACAATTTAAATGTGGCTTTTGTCAGAAAATGGCCTTAATTTCCCCTCTGCGCTGATTTTACTTTAGTTTTCATCTTGTTTATGTCCTTGTTTCCTTTTGTTAAAGTAACTATCCTGAGCATTCACATGATAGTAATATTTCAATTTTCTACACAAAAAAGAGCATCATTATATGTTTTTTTTTACATTTGTTTTGGCAGCTGAATGCAGCTTTTATTCTGGTCAGAATAAATAAGATTTCCAACAAATCACGGATGTACTTAGGGAGGTAAACATGTTGGTAGGATGCACATCTGTGGTACTCCTTAACTTTGAATCCCCTGAGGATCTTTAAAAGCAAACTAGAAAAGTAGGTTGTCTTCAAGTATTGGTTAGTATTTTTTTCTATAGGATACTTTAAATATAAAGTACTGTGTATGACCTTTTTATACCAGACTGAACTGTTTTGTTTCCAGTTTGTATTTAAAACAAATGAAGCACTTAAGCCTTATTTTTAAACAACAAACCTCAGTTCAGATGTCGAGGGCATTGCTTTAATTATGCTCATTTCTTACCCCATGGGGTGTGACACTGTGACCCCGCAGTGGGAGGAAATGAAGCAGAGCCTGTAGTCCCGACCCCCCTCCTCTCTTCTACACCACAAGATGTTTGAACAGAGACTCTGCGTCAGTGCTTGGATCTCCACATATTGTACACAGTCTCTTTCAAATTGGATTTAGTTTGTTGGAGATAACAGAGAGGCATGTGATGAGTGGTCATGTGGATACTGTACGACTTTATGGAAGTTCAAGATGCCGAGCATGCCAGAACCACAAGGCCCGAGACCCCATGGGAGAATAGTTCTGTTATTCCTGCTGGGAGCGTCCATTACTGCCTGAGCGCAGGAAACAAGGGCTGCTGGGTAATACGTTCTGAAGATCACTTTGTTTTTGGTCTCTGAGGCAGCCAATTTGTTGCTGCACAGACTGCAGGGTTAATTTGATGCAGCGGTCATTTGGAGAGGATGAATGGGACCTTATGCCATTCTGTAATAAGATTTGTGATAATGCAATGAGCCTACTTTTTCCTCTTTTGATCAAAAATAAAGATGCTTTTATTTGTAATCATTTGTACTTGTACTGATATGTGGTAGGGTGGCAGCTGAAACAATTAAAATCCTGAAGATTGCATCTCGTTTTTCAGAATTGGCTCCGCAAGTTTGCAAAGTATTTTTTATTTATATCACTTTGCTTTTTCCTGCTCTTGATCAGTTTATTGGACACGATGCAACCAATTTGCTCATTATTCGACCTTCTTGTAGGACGTGGCGCACCTTTCTTGTTTTGCGTCACATGTAGTGGGTGAAAACAGCCCTCTGATCTAGTTCCAGTCTAAATATTACTAAACTTTGTGACCACACGTGCACTGTTGTTGACTGATTGTTCTGGCTGAGGAGTTTAGATATACATGACAGTAAATGTCAGGATGTGGTGGGCAGATCTCTGTAGGAGATGTAACCATTGTTGTTGTGGGTTTAGGTTTTTAATTATACTGTAATAGCTGATGAAGTAGTCTCTCACTGATGTAATTTTTAGAAGCGTTTGAGTTTTTAATCCTTCTAATTATTCTCTGAAACTTTGTATTTACTGGTACAAGTTTTGATAATTTTTTTTTAACACCGATGCAGTGTAGTACGTCAAAGTTTTGTAAGATTTCCACACTTCATTCAGTCAAGTTTTATGAACTCATGACTCATCTGGCAAACGGTCTGTGCACTTGCTGGTTAAAGTTGACTCTTTGCATATTTCAGTGTGTTTAACCAGACAAATCTTTAATGGATCGTTTTCTCTTTACTCGTGTTTCTTTATCATTTTAATCCCATCCCCTTTTCTTTTCAGGTTTATTATCTAGGAGAAGATGATGTCGGACGCCAGCGAGATGTTGGCAGCAGCTTTAGAGCAAATGGATGGGATCATTGCAGGTAATCACACTGAACACTTGGACTTTAAGGGGCTCTCATTTAAGTGGGCATAGCATGCCATGAGGTCTGGTCACATCTGGAAATGGTTACATTGGAAGCTGGGAAGTGGACTGTAACACAGTGTCCTCTTTTTGCTTCCTGCACTTTAACATTCTCTCTCAAGTTTTGAATAAACCTGACTCACTGGCTCATTCTGCCTTGCTTCATGAGAAAATACAAAAACTTTCCATTGTCCCTGCATCGGTGGAAACTAATGATTATTCAAGCTCCACTACTTTTGCATACAAACTTGTGCCCGAGAGCTTTTGGCCGTGCTCTGATTGTGCTGCTGTAGATGAGCAGCCCAGGCTGCAGGTTTAGAGTCCCCACTTTTCCGCTGATGTATGTAATTATAGCACTGACCTTTCCAATGGGAGTGAGGTAGGTGATCACATGACACCCACCAGTCTCTACCCTGGTTTCTCAGAAACCACAGCCATCATCAAGTCCCACTCCTTCACTATAGTGAGGAAGCCATGATTGTCTGGGCATTTCTGTAATTATTTATTATTGAACTGATTTAATAACGTGGGGCATCTTCATTATAGCTGACATTTAGGATGGATGACGGATGGGCTGGAGTAACATCAGTTAGTCTGGTGCAGTTGGTGCATTTATGATTCAAAGATGGAGTTTAAATATGGTTTCCATCATTACACAAGGACATGAAATTCTTGTTTTTTACTCTTTTAAGTGAACACTGAGAGTGAGAGAGTTAAAGTAGAGAGAATATTAATTGATAGGTTCAATCCCCAGTTTGGACCTGGGATCTTTCTGTGTGGAGTGTGTATGTTCTCCTTGTGTTTGCGTGTGTTTTCTCTGGGAACTCTTGTTTGTTTTCCCACAGTTCAAAAATATGCATGTTAGCCTGCCTTCAGGCCCAGGCCTCCCTTTCATAAGAGCTGTGATCTCAATGGGATTTGTCTGGTTAAATAAAGGTAAAATAAAAATATCTAAATAAAGCAACCAGTTGGTTCATTTTTCATTCAAAAGATGTGAATAAAGACAGGCAACCTGACATGGCAATAAAGAAAAATGCACAGTTACCTTTTCTTAAGTCAGAGTCAGAGAGTCTTTATTGTCATTTGCACCGCATGTGGTACATGAGATGAAAACGAGATTATGTACACGAGGTCCCAGTTACATCCAACAACAATGAAAGAGAAAAACAGTAATAACATCTAGAACTAACTAAGAAAAGCATCAACTAGTAATACACTAAGCCTAATATAGTGGGAATAAACAGCAGCACGAACATGAGTTTGTATGAGCAGATGGTCACAGATGAACACAGATGAATACAGCAACAAGAAAACAGATCAGCATCAGCATGATGTGATATTTTGCAGTGTTTATTTTTTATTTTATTTTTATTTATTCATGAGTCTAACAGCCTCAGGGTAGAAGCTGTTCCTCAGTCTAGTGGTTCTACATTTGATGCTCCTCAACCTCCGTCCTGAGGGGAGTGGGGCAAAGAGTGAGTGTGCTGGGTGAGTGAGGTCTTTCATGATGCAGGTGGCTCTTTTCCTGCATCTGGAGGTGTAAATGTCTGTGATGGTGGGGAGACTGACTCCAACAGACTTCTGTGCAGCCTTCACCACTCTCTGCAGAGCTTTCCTCTCTTCAACTGTGCAGCCTCCATGCCACACGTTGATGCTGGAGCACAGGATGCTCTCCACTGCACACCTGTAGAAGGAGGTGAGGACTGGGCTGCTCAGACCAGCTCGTCTCAGCCGTCTGAGGAAGTAGAGTCTCTGATGACCTTTCTTGATCAGGCTGGTGGTGTTGTTGCTCCAGCTGAGGTTATCATTCATGTGTACACCCAAGTATTTGTAGCTGGAGACCACTTCCACTGCAGACCCACCTATTTTCAGTGGGGCATGGTTGTGTTTGTTCCTTCTGAAGTCCACAATCATCTCCTTTGTCTTCTTCACATTCATGTGAAGATTGTTCTCTTTGCACCAGCTCTCCAGGTGTTCCACCTCCTGTCTGTAGCTGGACTCATCATTGTTTGTAATGCATCCCACCACCGCTGTATCATCTGCAAACNTTGGATGTAACTGGGACCTCGTGTACATAATCTCGTTTTCATCTCATGTACCACATGCGGTGCAAATGACAATAAAGACTCTCTGACTCTGACTCTGACTCTGAAAATGTCAATTTTCTTACAATTTTGAGTGACCAGTTAACCTCCAGTAGTGGTAGCCCAGCGAGATACTGGCTTTAACTCCTCTCTCTGCTTCTCCCAAGGCTCTAAGGCCATTGATTACTCCAATGGGCTGTTTGACTGCCAGTCGCCCACGTCACCTTTTCTGGGTGGCTTCCGAGTGCTGCACCTTCTGGAGGACTTGCGAGCAGCCCTGGAGCTGATGGACAACGAGGAAAGGGACAACCTGCGCTGCCAGATCCCCGATTCCACCGCAGAAGGAGTGGCAGGTTGGCTGCATGGACGAACGGTAACAAAAGCCATCAGTAGAAGGCTTTCTAGTGTCTGTGGTGAACTGGAATCTTCTTAAATGAAAAATTCTTATTACTACTTTTTAAATAACGCATCAGGTTTTTACACTTGCACAGAACAAAAATGATTAGTGAGGTAACTAAAGGAATGGAATAACGTCAGTTGTTACAGAAAACAGACTCCACCTGCAGAAACTTAAAGCTTTTATTGTTGTTGATAAAAGGCTGAGAAGTAAACCCTTTATGATTTTGTCTTCTGGAGACTTAACACATCTGCACCTTATCATCTGATTTGAGCAAGTCCAAACTGATTCCAGAAGTTACTCAGATTTCAGTTCAGCTGTTTTTTAACAGAAACGTGTCTGATCCACGTATGAATATATGCAGATGGGATATTTTTTTGCAGCTGAAGTCTGTGAATGATAAACATTTTGCCTGTAATAATCTTCTGTTCTGCTTTTCATCTCTTAATCATATTTTTGTCTGTACCGTGACTTTGTTTACTATAAGTCATGAAGTGCTGTATGACTGATGTAGTTTCTGTAAGAGTCCTGCTTAAGATATTCTCCTTTAAACTCATTCCAACTCTGCAAGACTCATGATTCTCCCTCACTACTGAACTGCGTCTGTCTGTGATATTCAAGAGAAGGGTTTGCTTTTAAAATCACTTTAGTGTGAGATACCTACTGACCTTCATATACTTTATGGAAAAAAAGTTGAGTGCGTTATTGTCCATTTCCTTACCTTAAAGACTAAATTAAAACAAGTCAAACTAGCAGTACTGAAGGCAGCAGAACATAAAACTCTAATATTATCTGCAGTTCTTTGGTTAGAGCCAAGGATATGTGCCAGGACTATTAATATTTGTAACGCCCCACTTATTTGTCTTGTCATTTGATTAAATCTGTAACAATGTGGAAACAAATCTGTACAAAACGGGTCCAATTCTGAAAACAATTGATGTAATAGTTTTCACCCCACCACCTGTAATTAGAACAGCGTCTGTGCTGCTTGATTGCTTCATTTGAAGCTCATTGTAGTGGTGTACAGGAGCATAATTACAAAATGAGTCTTCAATTAATTACAGACTCCCTTGTATGTTTCAACCCAGCAGCTGAAAACCTTTCTCTCGTTTATTCATGAGCTTTAATGCAATATATATATATATAATTATTTAAATATTTTTCTTTTCTAAAACAGCAAATAAAGCATTTTTTTTGGGCAACTCAAATTATATATATATTTTTCCCTCAGACGAACATGCACAGCTCAGAGATGGACCACCAAGAACGTCTTTCACGACTGGAGAGTGACAAAGAGTGTCTCATCCTTCAGGTATGTGAACAAAACTCTTATCAAGTATGAAGTAATTGTATTCTCCCTGACCTGATGGTTCTTTTAAAATTTTCTGAGTTGAGATGAACAAATATTAGGTGTCAGTCTAGCTTTTAGTATTTTGTTTCCTGAATTAGTAATTTTGTGAATTATTATTAATATTTTTTTACCAAATGGGTCCACTTTTATCTGTTCAACATGTCACTTCTACTTAGCATTATGTGATGGACTTCGATGATCTTGTAGTTCAATGTTCTTGGTATAGCCTTAAATTGTTCTCTTCTTTAGAGTTGGATGAAAAACAATCTGTGTAAAGGAGATCATTTTTGGTTTTCAGGCACTTAAAAAAAAATCAACCTTTATACAGATTACTGTAGTCTCATTGAGCCACGAGGACTCATTTACCATATTTTTCGGCCTATACGTTGTCTTTTTTTTGTGTATGTGCATAATTTACATGCCATGTCCTGTGACTTATAGGCTGAAGTGACATATTTATGGATTTTTTCCCCCCATATTTATAAACCAATTTGTGGCTGAGATATGACCGTTTTCATTCATTCTGCCTGAAAAAAAAATTGAACTGTGCCATTTACAGCCTCTAGATGGCAGCAGAGTAATGGTAGCAGTAAGGCATGCCGTTATATCATGTAATAGGTAAACGTGGCTATAATGACAAATTCAAAAGTTCAAAATGAAAACAACAGGACTTTATTTATAATATTTTACACTTTAATTGTTTTTGTTGTGAACTTTTTCGAATTTACCATGTCCTGGATGACTGAAAATCTTCACCAGCTATTAATGACACAATCGGCCTGCCATAGTCCCCCACCTTTATTTTACTCGCTGCTTGGAGCAGGTCAAACCAGCTGCATTGCCCCGGCAAAATGCAGCTGGTTTGACCATTAAATTGCATTTATTAAGTAAAAGTTCAACTGAGACACACCTTTACTATAAAGTCAAGCAAACAAATAATTGTTTTAGGCGTTTATTTTGTTAAATTTAGAAGAAATGAAAAGCGAGTTCTCCCTCTGCGCGCTCCTGCATCTGCATATTGGGTTTTGAAATGCAGCTGATTTTACTGTCAAAGTGGATTTTATTAAGGAAACATTAAACTGAGACACACCTTTACTATAATTTTGAGCAAACAAATAAGTTTTTAGGTGTTAATCTTGTTAAATTCTTGTTAGTCCTCAAGTGCACGCTACCGCGGCCACCATTTGGCAGCCCATCAATTTTCCACTGGCCCACATTTCCAGATTGTCAGTGGTGACGCTAGCCTGGTTGAAACCATACCCTGTGCTTCACTTCGCTTCACACAAGGGTCTGGAATTTTCCCATTGAAAACCGTTTCTTGCTGGAGGCGTTGGCCTCTGATTAGGAACAAAACCATTGGATAATTTGAACAGGGAAACCATTCTGCTCCCTCCCCTCAGCCACCCCCCTCTGCTGAAGTTCAGCAGCTGAACTTGACTGACAACTGCTCCGCCCCCTCTGCAGCGTTTCTCTTGCTGCGCAAATTCTGTGTTTATATCATATGTTATAAAACGTTTTAATACAATAAAATCAAACCATGGATCGCTGGTCCAGCTCACCAAAACACCAGAAAATCTGATGGGACTCGCTCAGCAACTAAAACCCGAGTTTATTTCTCGTGACAACCTGAGGCATTTCCGTGTTCATTTTACAGCAACGAATTGAGCCTGCTGTCTCTCTCATTTTACTCAGCAGGAGGGTGGAGGAGAAGGAGCGATTACTTAACTTTTGGGGGAAAAAACCAAAAGAAAACTCCAGATAAGGGATTAAGAAGGGGAAATTAATAAATTTGTGTCACATATCTGCATCGCTTTGCATGAGAACGCGGCTGCGCGCTGGCTCTGGCTGCGCGCCGGGACAGGTGGCACTCAGCGGAGAGGAGGAGGAGGAGGAGGGAGAAGGGAGCGATAACTTGACTTTTGGCCCAAAAACCAAAAGAAAACTCCAGATAAGGGATTAAGAAGGGGAAATTAATAAATTTGTGTCACATATCTGCATCGCTTTGCATCTTTTGAATGAGAACATGCCGCTGCTCGCTGACTGAGCGCTGGCAGAGCCTTTTATAGGGCTCTGCGCGCTGGGACAGGTGGGGGCGTGGGTTAGGGTCCAAAACTCCGCCCCTTCTGTTCTCTGATTGGTCCGAACAAAAATCTACTGGACAAATCCTTGTGGGCGGGTAAAGTCCCAGACTGTGCAGTGAAGGGAAATGAGAATTGAGCGGAGCTGTGCAGGAAGGCGAGGGCCAGGCTATGGTGACGCATAATAGATGCAACGTATATGGCAAAGCAACATATTTATGGATTATTACACTTTTTTAGACAAATTTGGACTGATGCAACATGTACGGCAGGAATTACGGTACAAGAGAGACCAAAGGACAAAGATGAGTTACAACAATAGACAATCATATAAAAACATATACGGTAAAATGAAATGGTAAATGGAATAAATTATATAAAAATAAAAATAATAACGAAAACCCCAGCTACATTATAAAGTGATGGAAAATGCTAAAAACAGGAACGTGTCTGCATTGGTTTTTGCCATGAACTTGGCAGTTGTTTAAAGCCACTTAGAGAGGTCAAGATCAAAAGTTTCAGATCTTTTTGCAAGGTGTTCCAGGAAACGGGAGCAGAGTAGAAGGCCCTTTTGCCAAATTTAGTCCTCACTGAGGGAACACTGCATGTAATAATGTCCTGAGAGCACATGCTGTAGCTGCACTCACGCAGAGACATGTAGGAGATGTATGAAGGCAGTAGACCAGAAGTGATTTAAAGATGAAAATGTACCAGTGGGAGAGTCTACGTGAATTTAATGATGTCCAGTTAACCAGTGAATACAGGGTGCAATGATGGGTACAATAATCTCAGCCAGTTATAAATCTTAGTGCACCATGATAGACAGCATCCAACATCTGCAGGGTGTTGTAGGAGCATTCATGTAGAGAATGTCACCGTAGTCAATAGAGGGAAAGAAAGTCTGTTACAAGGTGTTTCCTAGCATTCAGAGTTAAACATGATCTATTTCTGAAAAATAAACCCAGTTTAATTTAAATGCATTTACCAAGTTTTCAACTTGAGTCTTAAGAGATGTGCATTGACCAAATACCCAAGTATTTGTAAGAATTTATAAACTCAATAGGAACACCATTCGTAGATACGAAAGAAGGAAGGACTGCTGGTACCAACTTCCTGTTTGAAAACAACATCCCTTTGGTTTTATCAGCATTTAGCACCAGTTTGAGACGGAACAAATCTGACTGGATGATGTTGAATGCAGACTGTAAGAGCTGGAAATCTCAGCAACTGTTCTAGCTCGACAATAAACAGATGTGTCGTCGGCATAGAAATTGTCTTGAGGTTTAAAGGATTGTCCCTGTCCAAAACACCAACATTTTAATTTAAATTAAATTTTCTTATATACCTAGACAGATTTTGAGGTTATTAAAAAGGCTCGACTTGTTTTGAGTTCATGTTAATTTCAAGGAACACCTGCTGGTTATAACTCCATATTTGTTGCATGAAAACTGTGCTGATGTTTTCAAGTTGCAGATTTAAGTTCACAGGAACAATTTCTTAAAAACGCGAAGATGCTTACAGTTTTAATCATTCTGAAATATGCTTATAAGGGTTGTATTATGGTTGTGCAGGTCAGCGTGCTGACAGACCAGGTGGAGGTGCAAGGTGAAAAGATTCGAGATTTAGACACAAGTCTGGAGCATCATCGGGAGAAGCTGAATGCTGCAGAGAAGCTTCTTCAACAGGTAAGGCCTCTATGAAGATCAAACTGACAACATAGGTTCCTCAGTTTTTGAGTTTAGAGGGCTGGGATTCATTATTGTCAGAAATAGTTGACCTGCTCGTCAGTGCTACTTTACTGACAGACCATGCTGATCCTCAGGAGCTGTTAAACCGGACTGCACTGGAGACCCAGAAGCTGGAGCTGATGACCGAGGTGTCCAGCCTGAAGCTCAAACTAACCGCTTTGGAGAGAGACCACAGGGGGAACGAGGTACACCCTCCTCCTCCAAACGTATTCAGTCACAGTTGAGTTGAAGCAGATAGTTCAGTTCTCAGTCGCACCAGGACCAGGACTCCTGGCAGCCCCACAGCCATTGTTTTTAAAGTCACAAAGGTCTGTCTCACTCGGCTGGATGACTCGGATCTGTCATGTGATGCTGGTTGAACTTCTTTAAGGGTTATAAAGGAGGCCTGAACTCCTCTTTTGCTCCAGCAGATGTTTCCTGCCACAATCCCCCCACTCTTGAAGAAATAGTTTCCACACTCCTCCTCAGCTGAGGGGAGAATATGTGACATTAACAGACTCTAAAAGCATAAAATGGAGATGAAGACTTTTTTGCAACTGAAACTAGTGTTTTTTTCTCCTACTAGAGTTTCAAATAATAATAATAAAAAAAAGGTTTGCCAGCCTAGTCTAAAAACACATCAAAATACTCCTAATTAGATTTTTTTGTATTATTATTTTACTAATAATCAAAGGATTAATATATATTTTTATGATAAAGTCACAGTATTCCCTGTGTCTCAAACAAAAAGAAGGTTCATGAATGTGTCAATTTCACACTCGGTTTGAATTTATAATAAAAGACAAAACAAAACGTCCATTATCTTTACCTGCTTTTTCTTTTCTGAGTCACTGGCGCCCATATCCAGCAGTCATGGTGCGAGACACAAAACAAAACACCATAATATATATTTGATCATGATTAGTGCACATTTTGTTTGAAAAGTTGTGGTCAACAATCTCACTTTGGTGTTTACTGAATAAGCCAAAAATTCATTTTATTTTCACGTTCTCACTATTAGGTCAGCTCTTGACACGTTGACACCCAAATTCTAGTATGAATCAACGCATCCACTGAGAAGCTGTTGGCTCTCAATCACTAACGAGTGAAGGGAAAAACATCTTAGAAAAGCTGCAGAGATGTTTTAAACAGTAAACAGTTTGCACTTAGATTTGATGGGATGGAGGAAGAAAGTGTAAACGAGTGGAAAGATTTAAGTGACAAAGTCCACATTGTGACACCTAGTTGTTAACATTTTACTGTATTAACTTACTGACTGTATTCTCATTTTTGATGTGGTTGAGATGCAAAAGCCATGCGCAGTATAAAATGGACTGTGGATCTTATATGGTGCATACATTTTCATCTTAATTTCTTGTTAGCATACAGCATCTGTGTATTGGTTGCATTACAAAATGGGCAAAAATCTTAAACACACAAAAAAAAGGCAGAGAAAAAAGTATTTATTTCCAAAATTACACTTTTGCTCTTTCCGAAATATTGATGACTGATTTGATTAACAAAAATGTTAGCACCTGGGGTCAACCATTGAAAGCAATGAGCAGCGCAGGCAGAATCGAGTGGATGGAGACCAGTGTCAGCTGTGATTTGTGACGGAAGGAAAGCTGCGAGGGACAAAAGACAGGTGATAGAGTTGGAGGTGACAGATGATGTTGAACAGCATTTTAAATGTTTATATCCGAGGAACAGTTCAGGTTGTGCTAAAGTTAAAAATTATTTGAACAAATCCAGAACAAGAACAGCATGTTGAATATGAAGCTGTCAGGGAGGAGGAATGGAGGACGACCACAGAGAATTGGGTCATGGATGTAGAGAGAGGGTGCTGAGATGGGGTGAGATGGAGATACCCTCATTTTGTCCTAAAGGGATTCGTTTCGGAACAGTGAAATAAGTGAAAAACTGCAAAGTAGAAAAGTTATACAGTAGTCCCTCGCTACTTCACGGTTTGTTTATCGCGGACTCGCTCTATTATGGTTTTTCAAAGTAAGATTGGACATAACACAGCTGGTTGATTGATGGATGAGCCGCACGGTCGACATGGATTTAAAAAAATAAATTTAAATTACTGTGTTTAGCACCTGCTACACCTTTGTACAGCCCTTATTGCAGGACAAACTTCCTGCTGCAGCTGATCAGCTGTTCACCGTGCAGAGCATATAAGTGGGCGTGGCTGAGAGCAGAGGAGGGAGCTGAAATCATGACATTCTATGCTTTTTAGAGCTTTAGAGTTTAGAAACATTGTTTAGAATATTG
>JBBPBX010009573.1:0-15218 GCA_038048925.1 Garcialebias charrua | reverse complement strand
CCAGGTTCAGTTGTGAACTAAACATTTTGCCCCAAAATGTTCTTTATTCTCTCATTTACTTGAGTGTGCAACAAAATGTGAGAATCCATGAACTCTAACTTTCTTATTAAATTGGATAAAACAATTTAACGACATCTGGAAATAATTCATCTTCTAATTTTGGCCATTACTCCGACAAGTTACAAATGAAGTTTGGAGTTGGACCAAGGCTGAGATGGGGCAGAGGCAGGGCAGCCAACCAGGACCTGAAGGTCCCAGGCCCGATCCCCAGTCATTCCCACATGTCATGGTGTCTCTGAACAAGACACCTAATCCCTAATTGCTCCCCGGGCGCTTGCATAGCTGCCCACTGCTCCACCTGGGTGCATCCCAGATGTGATGGGTTAAATGCAGAGAACCAATTTTGCCATCGTATGATAACGCATAGCACTTTACTTATTTTGATGAGGGGTAGTCGCCCCCTGCTGACCTTCAGATGAAATGCATGTCTAGGATGTTTACTTTGTCCTAATCTACAGTAATATAATAAATGATCTGGGCAGTGGTGGGCATAGTTCTGCTAATAGCTGCATTTAGTGAATTAGCATTTTTGCTAACTTTAAAAGACCTTTGAGGTGGCAAAGTGCTACAGGTGCAAAAATCGATTGGCTATACAAATGGTGGCCGCGGGAGCCTGCACGGGAGGACTTTAACAAAAATTTAGTTACAGATTTCTGATCCACTTCAGTCTGGTTTTCTAAAACACCATTCCACTGAAACTGCTCTTTTAAAAGTTCACAACGATCTGTTAATGGCTGCTGATGATGTAAAATGCTCTGTGTTGGTCCTGTTGGATCTTAGTGCTGCCTTTGATACTGTTGACCATGCAATCTTATTAAACAGTCTGAAAGTTCTGGCTGGTATTTCTGCCTCAGCTTTGGACTGGCTCACATCATACCTCTCTCACAGAACTTTCTGCATCAAGACAGACAGGTTCTCCTCTGACTATGCCCCCTTAAATTGTGGGGTGCCTCAAGGTTCAGTTCTGGGTCCAGTTTTGTTTTCCTTTTATATTATCCCACTCGCCAGCATTATTCAATCCTTTTCTGATATTTCCTATCACATTTATGCAGATGATATTCAGTTATATTTTTCGTTTAAACCACATCAGCTGGACATGTTATCCATCCTTGTCCAATGCTTGTCCCGTATAAGTGACTGGCTCGCCAGTAACTTTTTGGTTTTAAACACAAGTAAGAAAGAGACTTCTATTTCTGCTCCCAGTCACCTTCACTCAAAAATCAATCAGAAAATTACCTCTTTCTGCCCAGCAGCCAAGGCAAAAGTAAAAAAATCTAGGAGTCACATTAGAATCATCATTGGGTTTTGAGTCTCACATTAGGGCTATTTCCTGTTCTTGTTTCTTTCATTTAAGAAATATTTCTAAAATGCGACCTATGGTCTCCAGAGTTGACCTAGAGAAAATTATTCATGCTTTTGTGTCATCACGTCTAGACTACTGTAATGCCCTTTTTATTTGCCTGGACAAGTCTTCTGTATCACGCCTACAAGTGATACAGAACGCAGCTGCCAGACTTCTCACTAAATCCAGTAAATACTGCCACATCACTCCAGTTCTGCATTCACTTCACTGGCTCCCAGTTGAGTTTAGAATCCGTTTTGAAGTCCTTGTGCTCATGTACAGAGCTTTAAATGGCCAGGCTCCTGTGTATCTTTGTCAGCTTTTAACTAAATACTCTGCTGCCCGTGGCCTTCGATCACAGACCCAGAACTTCTGTTCCACGTACGCGGCTGAAAACTAAAGGGGACAGGGCCTTTCAGTCAGTGGCCCCAAGGCTGTGGAACAGTTTGCCCCTGCTGCTTCGTTTTGCTGACTCTGTTGAGGTTTTTAAAAAACAACTGAAAACACTTTTATTCGCTCAGGCTTTTACATCATGATTATATTGTATTCTTTATTGATTTATATTTGTAGTTTTTATGCTTGTTTTATTCTTTGTATACTTTTAGCGTTGGTTTTTATTGTACAGCGCTTTGTGATTTTATGTCTGTGATAAGTGCTCTAGAGATAAAATTTATTTACTTACTTAAGAAGATTAACACTTAAAAATAATTATTTGTTTGCTCAAAACTATAGTAAAGGTGTGTCAGTCTAACTTTTGCTTAATAAAAATGACTAACAGTCAAATCAGCTGCATTTCAAAAGTATCTGTTGCCTCTGTGCTCGGGTAGCGCAAAGAGGGAGGAAAAAAGGAAGGAGGAACGCTGCTCATTTGTTTGAAATTTAACAAGAAAAGCACCTAAACACTTGTTTGCTGAAAAAGCTGTGTCTCATTTGAACATTTACTTAATAAATGCACTTCAATGGTCAAATCATATGGGTAAAAATCCATAAATATGTTGCTTCGGCCTATAAGTTGCAGAACGTGTAAATTATGCAAAAAGCTGTGACTTATAGGCCAAAAATATGGTAGTTAATCACAAAGAGGATTGCTACAATGAGTAAATTAATTTTAGTAAATGACACAAGGGAGATATCCGACACAAGGGAGATATCCGACACACATTGAACGCATCACTGCTTCGGCACAGTGGAGTTCTGCTGCGCCTCTTCGGCTCAGATGGACTGGATTAATCTCTGAAAGATGACGTCTGAACGGGACATGGACGCTTTACCTGTGATTTATGAACAGTTTCAAGTTGTGTTCACTTACAACGTTGTCACATTACAGTCTTAAGTGTCAGAGACAGCAGTTAAAAAAGGAGCCAAGATGGTGTAGTGGTTAGGGCGTTTGACTTGGGACCCGAAGGACGCGGGTTCGCGTCCCGGCCACTACACATCTTGGGGTGTCTATGAGTGCACACCTATTTCTCCAGCTCCCCGAGCGCCTTCTATGGCTGCTCACTGCACCGCCTGGTAGGTGGTTGGGTTAAATGCAGAGACGAATTTCGTCTGTGTATGGGAAACATACGCAGATGACAAGATTAGACAATTATTATTATTACAAGAAAGTTAATTCTCAATAGTCCAGGTATCAAATCCGCTCATTCTCAATCAGTTCATCTGGACAGTTTCTTTTTAGCAGAAACGTTTCACCCTCACTCCAGAGGGCTTCCTCAGTCAGAGTAGTCCAAAGCACACTGAAGTTAACCCACCAAGTAAGCAACTTATGTGGACCAACCAGTTTGCTGTAGCCAAGATGGTTAGATTAGCCAAGATTATTATTATTATTATTTATGGTAAAAGTTAGTATTTCAACATCAGCTTCCACTGTTTATTTATTTATTTCTGTTTAGCAGTTTAGTGTTAGCAAATAGCTTTTTGGTTAGCTTTTCCCACCACTGGATATGTGCATCTTTTTAGCTATTTCAGGCTCTAAACTGTTTAGATACAATTTATCTTTGTCATATCTTTTGGCTCATACAGATCTCCAGCACCGTGATGCAAATGGTCACCAACTTCTGTTGTGACTTGGCACTTTATAAATAAAGAAACATTCAGAATTTAAAACTCTTAATATATAAATAAAAAAGATTTACCTAAAAATTGAAATCATGTCATAGCAGAGTAATTTACCCCATGGCACTTAAAACGAACGGCTACTCTCTCTCTCAAATCCAACATAATGCTTAAGTGCTGAATATTTTGTCATTTTGAAACAAGCATCAAAAAATGTATGTAAAATAAAAAAAAATTGTTTGTTACCTTTGAGCTGCTTGTAATTGTTGTTCTCTGTCCAGCTCCTTCATTTCAGAGAGCACTGCTATACACGGACTAGACTGAGTCAACAGGAAAAACATCAGTAATTGGACACAAAGCAGAAGGTCCAACGGTCTGACAAGTAAGAACCCAAACAGAGCCTCTCAATTCCAAGAACATTCTCTGAGTGGGAGGCAGAGATTTTTTTATAAAGGAAGTCAAAGGTCTGGGGTTCATCCTGTGTCAGTTTGGACAGAGGTTATGTTTACCTCGTCTGAGCTCCTTCCTGCCTCCCCCTCCAGCTCCAGGGTGACCTGATCCACCTCCATGGACACAGAAACCGAAGGATCATCTGTGATATCAGCATAGTCTTCCTCTTTCAGCTTCTCTGAAATGGGACAGTTCACACAGGCATGCACTTCACCAAAAGAGGACTTTTCTTCCTCCAGAGTTAAACCAAGCTTTTAGACTCCCATGGATAATTTTTAGAAACATCTTTATACAACATAAGCTACATCAACAAGGGTTCTTTCTACAAAAATACTCGTTTGGCAGCTAAAATGTACTCCACTCTACAAATATTTACATTATTTTACTTAAAATTCTCTAATTACTCAGAAACTCGTTAGAAAATCTCCACTATTTCCCAGAAACCAGTTGTACTGACTGAATTTATGAAGTTGTGGTGGGTTAAGTTTGCATTTTAATTAGTAATATTTGGGCTGAAAATAACCCTCACCTTTGACCAGCTCCTGCACTTTGCTGCACTTAGTAAGTGACACCTCGAGCTCTTTAATCCTTCTTTCCTGCAGATAAACACAGAAAGCTTGAAGTCATGATGCATTCAACAGGTCGCAGCAGCTGCTCACACACACCTTCTCGTTGTTCTCCGATGTCAGTAGCTCCAACACCCTCTTCATCTTCACCACTTCCATATCTAAAAAAGACAAAACGCTTATTTGTGGCAGTTTAGCTTCACCTCTAAATGGCTCTGCAGAAACCAGAAATATATTGAAGCCTGCTGTGTGCTGGTCAGCAGGGATGTTGCTGCTAAAAGCTCCCGATAAGTTTCAGAAAATATGAAAATATCTGTGTTTTACAACGAATGGTGCACAATTAAATACTTGCAAACCACTTGGTAAAGAGTCAGACCTCATGAGCCGATTATAGAAGCAGTGATAGAAGTTGGTGCCACTTGTGACCAAACGTGGAGTAAACTCCACACATCTCAGTTCTGCAGCTTATTTCCACAAATTTATCTCAGTGTTTGTATTAACACTTTACTATCTTGAACTTCTCTCTGCTCTCGTGTTTAAATCTGCGCTAAAAGTTCAAGGTACCATCACCCACATGGATCCAAATGGTGGACGACGTGTCGGATGAAATGAAACTAATGTAAGGGTCTTCAGGTTTCGCAAGCACTCCGCTTTGAATAAATGGCATTCCTCCACCGGGATAAGATAAGGTCAGGAGTGGGTGGAAGGAGTGACACAGTCTAATATGTTTTGGATAGATTTTCCAGACAGAAAAATAAAGGAGTAAAGAGAAGTATTAGATCATAAAACAGGAATACAAAAATCCAGATGAGGCTGCAGCTGCTGTGTTATTGAAATGTAAAACGTCTTCGTCTAATCCACTTAAATCTCTTAAAATTAGAGCTGAGCATGAAAGGATAGGAGCAACATCCAGACTTATTAGAAACACCTCCCACCTCTTTCTCCCCCCTCTGTTCTGTTGCGGGCCTCCACCTTCACTCTGCTCTCATCCTTCAGCCTCCTCAGCTCCTCCTCTCGCTCCTCCAGCTGCCTCTGCAGAACCTGCAGCTCCTCCTGTTGAGAGCAATGATGGAAAATTATCTGAGAGGTGAACCAGAGGTTTACATGGAACGATTGTTAAAAGTGAAACTTCAGCATCCAGAGTTTTGAGAAAAGTCGGGAGCTTCCAATGAGGTCACAATGTGATTTGGTACCTTATTGTGTTATTGCTTTTTATGAATGCAAATTAAAAAAAATTAAACTTCAAGTTGCAAGTTGTTTAGCTGCAGTTTAACAGGTTTCCAGTTGCAGATTATTTTTCCTCTCTTACGTGTTCGTGAACAACAGACGTGGCATAGCGCTCGTCTAGTTCATCACACCTCAAGTACAGTTTGAAAAGCTGCCTTGCACCATTTTGGCCAATTAAAATTTGATATCACTTGTCTTTAGCTACTTGAATAAATCGTTCATGGACACTGGTGTTACTGGCAACTTTTAAAATATGTTCATTTTAGCTTTTACCTGAATACTTTACGTTAGAGTCGGCTTGGGTTTCCTGAGCTATGCTGCTAGAGAACAAACTGACCACATCTTTACTTACTCTGCTCAAAGTGTTTTGTATGTGTACCGGTAATTATTTTTTCTATCCATGACGTGTGCTTATGTCTTTCTTCCAATAGGGGGTACACCTGCACCTACACCTGGACCTGTCATTCTGTGTTTGTTTCTCCTTCCTGTTCCTCTCAAACCAGCTGGTCAAAGCAGATGGCCACTTGTCCTAAGCCTGGTTCTGCTGGAGGTGTATTTGTTAAAAGAGAGTTTTTCCTTTCCACTGTTGCCATTGTGCTTGCTCAGGATGGGAGACTGCGACGAAGTGAAGATTCAACATGTCTGCTGGCTTCCTTAGATAGAAAACTTTACTAATTGGCTTTTCTATGTATGTGTGTGTTCCTGTAAAGTGCTCTGAGACAACTTTGTTGTGAAATGGCATTATATAAATAAACTGAATTGAATACTTACAAAATAAAGACAATTGCTTCAACTACTGATTCAGCATTACCCAGTACAGTATATGTTTGTTTACCAGAAATTGACGTTTTACTAAAGTATCAGCCAGAGACATACGCATACACACATACAGTATACACATACAGGTAATCCCCGACTTACGAGCGAGTCTGTTCCTACGACTATCTCGTAACACGAAATTTCGTATGTCGAAACACGTGTCGCTCGTAAGTCCGGATTTTCGGTCGTAAGTCGGAATATTTATGCTAGCGCTACTACGAACACTCATTTTTCATCACAAACGTTCATGCTAGTTCATAAACATGCTCAGAAACTTGTTTCCAAACAGTTAGCTAACACACTTTCATCTAAAAACACATACCAGTGCTGTATTTTCTGTATGTTCTGTAAAACTTTACTGTTCGTTAGTCAGCTCGTAAGTCCGGAACCTCGTATGTCGATGTGCTCGTAAATCGGGGATTACCTGTATACACATACAGTGTTTCCCCTACCATTATATAGGCGGGGCGCCACGTCCCGTCAACAGAACCGAGCGCCCCGCCTACCCAACGCTCCAACCACCTGTCGGCACTGACATAACGCTAAACTAGCAGCTCGCAATGCAGGTACACTAACTGAAAACCTAAAAGCAGCCTCTTCTCTCATACTGAACACTCACACTGACACACACACACTGACACACACACAAACTAACCGTGTTTCCATCAAGGTTTCTTGATGCGCAAAGTATTCAGCACGATTCGAATTAACTTCCTCTAATTTGCAAAAAAGTTGATACGCTCGCTTGAGGTGGTTTTTGGGTTTTTCGAAACAGAGCTGATGCGCAAAACGAGAGATGGAAACAGATTTGCCAAATCAGTTCTGACGTAGCGAACATTCACGTCATGTGACTGATCAGCTGTTTCCGCTGTAACATCGCTAAAACTAGTTGGCATGACAGAATAAACACAACTTGCCCGATAGCAACACATTCCTGAAATATTCTCTCCATTTTGCCGAGATGTGTGGTCGGGTTCCTGTTTTCAACCGCTACTTCCTGTTTACTGTAGACATGCGTAACGCTGACGTCTGACGTAATGCCGCTTTGCGTGGCCTGGTGGATGCGCTTCAACCCAGTTGATGGAAACACTTCTGATTCGCATTAATTTTTATTTACATTTTTGAGAATTTTCAAAAATTTGCTCAAAATTAGAATTGAAAATAGATGGAAACACGGTTACTGTCGGTACAAACAGCGCATGGCTCACGTTTGTCTGTCTCACCGTCCCCCACCCAAAAAAAAAACTGTAGAGGCAACGTGTGGCGGTTTGTCTCTCTCCTCTGCCCTGCTCCAAAACTGTGAAAAACTTTGTCTCTTGTGCCCCCAAATCTGTCAGTATAAGTGCTGCGTAGTTCAGGATGTGTCTCTGTCCGTCTGTCTCCCTGAGGCTGAGAACTATGTTTACACACTGTGTTGGATCTGTTCGTCCCTTTGAGACCTGGAAATGGATGTTTGTCATTACCCTGCCATTTAAAAAAAAAAAAAAAATTTTTTGTATCTTGTCTAATAAATATGCAGCACAACGGTTTAGTGGTTAATACTGTTGCCTCACAGCAAGAGGGTCCATGGTACAACCCTGTGGTTGGAGTTTATGTGTTATCCAGTTTCCTCCCCTAGTCAAAACAACCTGCATGTTAGGCTGCCTTCAGGCCCAGGGTTACCTCCCTTGCAAAAGAGATCTGTGATCTCAATGAGATTTGCCTGGTTAAATAAAGGGTAATAAATAAATAACAAATGTGGTGAATGTAATGTGTTAAAAAAATTAGTGCACCCAAGTCAGCCTGGACAATTAAAAAGGAAAAATAGTTCAGTTTAAAAAGGGCAATTGTTACTTTTCTTTATGTGATGCACCCTGTGTTCAGTGAAATGAGTTTGTGTCATTCATAAAACACACTCTGCTAAATAATTAACATGCAAAACAGTGACACCTCAAAAATGCACACCTGTCACACAACCTGTACCAATAATGTTTAGAAACTTCATAAACTTCTATTAATATATATAACAATTACAACTGGAATAAAGCAACATTGACTTGAGCAAATATGATGCAATTTGTGCATTTCACACAAGTAAGACAAATGCAGTGAGCAGCATCAGGAACAGCACTTACACAAAGTGTGGTGAATGTCAGGAAAGCAGTGAGCAGCAGTGAAGGAGGAGCTGCTTTAAAGGAGCGACAGCCAGAAAGAAGGAGGAGAGCAGGCTGCAGATTAAACCTTCACCTCATCTCCAATGAAGCGCTCGGAGATCCACTTTAAACGCTTGAGAGGTAAGCATGTTGCAAAAAGATGTTAAAATAAAATCACAGATGAGAGAAGATCAGGGGCCAAATACAGTTACTAAGAGGAAAATTAAAGATAATGAGACTGGAGAATCAAAGATAAAAAGTACTGATGCACTTCAGATCCCATGGTACAGAAGATTGTGATGGTGCTGTGTGTGGTGGTCAACACACTCACTCTAGTAGACTTGAGTTTCTTCTCACTCAGCAG
The DNA here is from genome assembly GCA_038048925.1 of Garcialebias charrua. Taxonomy (NCBI): domain Eukaryota; kingdom Metazoa; phylum Chordata; class Actinopteri; order Cyprinodontiformes; family Rivulidae; genus Garcialebias; species Garcialebias charrua. The sequence continues at coordinate 6,203 of JBBPBX010009573.1, read as the reverse complement.
CCTTTCGTTCTCCATGTCGGTCATCCTGAACCGCAGGTCTGTTACTTCCTGGTACAAACCCTGAGGAGGAAAAAACAACAAATAAAACTCAAAAGAAAAAGTTTAAGAGTGATTTATTTTAATCAAAGTCTTCATTACAGTAGTACCTCGCTACTTTGTGGTTCCACTTTTGCGGATTCGCTCTTTTGTTTTGTTTTTTTCAAAATAAGATTGTACACACACAACACACGATTGTGTTATTCACGTTATGGGGACAGTACGGGATACAGTAAAAAGTTAATGAAAAAAAAACTTTGTACAGGCGCCACCATTTTGTAGTTTTCTCTCAATGAGCATACACTGCATAACCAGTCAAAAGGACTACATTACCCAGAAGTCAGTGCTTCCGGATGCCGTTTTCAACTGAAATGGAGGGTAAGTTTTGATCCGATCCGAAAAAGTTGGGTCCTTATTCATAGTGACTTTGGTGCTCAGTGGATGCAAAGAGCCAAACAGAACAGACTGGGAATTGGACCAGAACTAGACTTCCAGCCTTATTGGTCAATCTGAGTGCTGCTTGCCGGCCTTGAGGCCTCTGGAGTGGAGAGGCGTTGCTTGGAAGTCCGGTTTGTTTTCCGGAGCTCACCGGGACTTTTTTTTTTTTTCAAAGAATGTATCTGGATTATTTGGACTCCATCGGGACCATTGTGTGGTTTTGTGCTGGCTCTCCGAAGGTCCGGTTCTCTAAAAGTGTCTGTTGCTCATTGGCTGCAGTGAGCTGATCAGGACCGGACCAAGGCTGGTTAGCAGCCATACAGAACTTTGCAGTTGCTACTGTGCAGTACAGTACATACATAAATGAGTGGGTGGCTGTGGCTGAGTGGTTAGAGCAGTCATACTCCAATGTAAGAGTTGGTGGTTCGATTCCACCAGCAGTTACATGCCGAAGTGTCACTGAGCAAGACACTGAACCCCTCATTGTCTCCAATGTGTGTCCCATTGTTGTATGGATATGATAAAGCACTGATAAGTCTTTGTATAGATCTAGTAGAGTGCTGTATGAATGAGTAAATGAGGACACAGATTGTAGTGTAAAGAGCTTTGAGTATGTTGATAAGACAGAAAGGCACTAAACAAGTACAGTCCATTTACCATATACCGTACATATACGCATGTTGTGAAAATGACGTAGGTTTAAGAGTTTAGAACATTGTAAGAATGTGGGGAGGGTTTATAAAGCCTTAAAATATACATACTAAAATAAATACAGTAGTCCCTCGTTTGTCACGGGGGATCCGTATCCTGAAGCCCCATGATATGTGAAAAACCACGAAGTAGAAATAGTACAAGTAGTAATTAGTAGTTTATTTTAGTGTTATGTATATATACCACACTCTTGCAATATTCTAAACAATGTTTCTAAACTCTAAAGCTCTAAGAAGCACAGAATGACATGATTTCAGCTCCCTCCTCTGCTCTCAGCCACCTGCAAACGCTCTTGGCCACACCCACTTCTATGCTCTGCACGGTGAACAGCTGATCATCTGCAGCAGGAAGTTTGTCCTGCAGTAAGGGCTGTACAAAGGTGCAGCAGGAGCTAAATAATTTAAAATAATTTATTTCAAATAAAAATTCCATGTCGACCGTGCGGCTCATCCATCAAACTGTGTGTCATGTACAATCTTACTTTGAAAAACCATAATAGAGCGAGTCCGCGATAAACAAACCGTGAAGTAGCGAGGGACTACTGTATAACTTTTCTACTTTGCAGTTTTTCACTTATTTCACTGTTCCGAAACGAATCCCTTTAGGACAAAATGAGGGTATCTCCATCTCACCCCATCTCAGCACCCTCTCTCTACATCCATGACCCAATTCTCTGTGGTCGTCCTCCATTCCTCCTCCCTGACAGCTTCATATTCAACATGCTGTTCTTGTTCTGGATTTGTTCAAATAATTTTTAACTTTAGCACAACCTGAACTGTTCCTCGGATATAAACATTTAAAATGCTGTTCAACATCATCTGTCACCGCCAACTCTATCACCCGTCTTTTTGTTTGTCCCGCCCTAGCCTGTCTTTTGTCCCTCGCAGCTTTCCTTCCGTCACAAATCACAGCTGACACTGGTCTCCATCCACTCGATTCTGCCTGCGCTGCTCATTGCTTTCAATGGTTGACCCCAGGTGCAAAAAAAATTATTTTATCAAATTTGTCATCAATATTTAGGAAAGAGCAAAAGTGTAATTTTGTAAATAAATACTTTTTTCCCGGCCTTTTTTTGTTGTGTGTTTAAGATTTTTGACCATTTTGTAATGCAACCAATACATAGATACTGTATGCAAACAAGAAATTAAGATGAAAATGTATGCACCATATAAGATCCACAGTCCATTTTATACTGCGCATGGCTTTTGCATCTCAACCACATCAAAAATGAGAATACAGTCAGTAAGTTAATACAGTAAAATGTTAACAACTAGGTGTCACAATGTGGACTTTGTCACTTAAATCTTTCCACTCGTTTACACTTTCTTCCTCCATCCCATCAAATCTAAGTGCANTTTGTGGCTCCTTGGACTGAAGAAGTCCTTTGGATGAAGGACAAAACATCTCAGCAAAAAAAAGAAACCGTTCACTTGACCTGACTGAACTTTGTTGGATTTTTACCTGGATTATTGGGCATGAACTTTGATGTTTTGAACCACTTTGGCATGGCTGCCCCAGAGGAGTTGACAGGAGAGAGGGTGGGCCCCAGAAACACATGTTATCTTATCAGCAGCAAACTGTTTTTTTTTTTTTTTTACCCACCATGGGAGTGTTCTGCTTGTGGGACTCAGTTTGCTTGTGGCTCTTTGGATTGATGAAGTCCTTTGGATGAAGAATTAAATTTCAACGCAAAAACAGAAACCGTCCAGATGACCTGATAGTTGGAGGTTCAAAAAATGTTATGCATTTTTTAACTCGCATTTTATTCACAACTAAAAATATACAAGGTAGACCACATTATCTCTCCATTATTTATTTCATGTATTTATGTGAAAAATGTTACTGTTTGTAGGAGTTTGTAGGAATAGAAGCCCAATGAACTGTATCTGGTTGAATTAATTAGGAGTGATGTTTGGTCATAAGAGGAGGTTTTATTAGTGTATGACCACCATGTTTTTTGTGCATGAAAAATGACCTTCTTTATTTGGAATCGACTAACTTTGTTCTCAGAATGAGCTAAATGCCTGCCATGATGGAATTAAATGGCAGTCACCAAGCTTTTCTGAGCACCAAAACAGAATTTATAGATTAGCACACCTCATCAGGCCGAAGCAGTAAACTGATAGTGGAAATTCTTTGGCTCGATTTTGTGATCACATCTCTCTTCCAGAAACAGAAAATATATGAAATATAATCGCCGTTTAATTTATGACAGCAGGTCTCACTCAAATTTGTACTCCCCACATTCCCGCTCCTTAATCATGATCAAGTCATTTTTGAAGACAAGCTTGCGGGTTTTGTTTTCACTCGTTCAGTTCAGTCGATTCGCGTGTTTCCAAACAGAAACCGTCATCATGTCAGATCACTTTACAGGGATCACAGGGACATCTGTTCGAGAAATTAAATAACAAAACTCAACCAGGTTTTTACATGTTTGCCGAAATTCAATTAAAATGTGATTACTGGGAGTATTAGAGGGACAGCTTGGTCCACCATTGCGCATTTGGTTGTGACTATCCCCGAGCTCGGTCAGGTTACAGCAGGGGATTACCCCTAACAGGATGACCTCTGACCTCTAGACAGGTGTCTGTAAAATGGATGGGAGCATGTTCGTGTCACCATTCCAAGTGGGATTCAGAGGCCTAATGGATGACAGCAGTTCGTCATGCCATTCCAGGAAACATTCATGCGCTGAAATTGCATATGCAAGCGTGCACATAGTCCAAATACTTAACAATAATGGACTGCATGTACATGTGATTACAATAAATAGATCAAAAGTTTCAGGTAAACAAATTTTACTGAAATACTAAAACATTTCTTCACATATTGTATAAAAATATAAAAATATAATGATATATAATAATATACTATCAGTTGGTTTTCTCATTACCTTTCAAATCTGAGACAATGTGTTCCACACAATGGTATTTCTCCCAGTAACTTAACTGTCAAAAACTGTGTACCACAAGGCTCAGTCTTAGGACCCACCCTCTTTACAACCTACGTAAGTAATGTAGGTCTGATCCTTCCTGATGCATCCTTACATTTCTATGCCACCAATACAGTTGTTTATTGTCGAGCTTAAACAGTTGCTAAGGTTTTCCAGCTTTTACAGCCTGCATTTGACATCATCCAGTCAGATTTGTTCCATCTCAAACTGGTGCTAAATGCTGATAAAACCAAAGGGATGTTGTTTTCAAACAGGAAGTTGGTACCAGCAGTCCATCCTTCTATCTTATCTACGAATGGTGTTCCTATTGAGTTTGTTGATTCTTACAAATACTTGAGAATCTTGGTCGATGGACATCTCTCTTTGAAGGAACATGTCGGAAACTTGATGAAAGACACTGAAAGTAAAATTGGGTTTCTTTTTCAGAAATTAGATCTTGTTTAACTCTGAACGCTAGGAAACACCTTGTAACTGCTATGTTCCTTCCGGCCACTGACTATGGTGACATTATTTACATGAATGCTCCTGCAAGCATTTGAAGATGTTGGATAGTGTCTACCATGGTGCGCTAAGATTCATAATAACTGGCAGTAACCATTGTACCCATCACTGTACCCTGTATTCACTGGTCAGTTGGTCATCAACTTCACTCTTCGCTCCTTCCATCACACCTGCATGACGATCTTGGACTCCATCGCTCCTCTCAAACAGGCATCTTCAAAGAACAAACCTTCACCATGGCTCAACGAAACGACGCGAGCTCTTCGACAACGTTGCAGAAAAGCAGAGCGAATATGGAAGCGCGACCGGCTTCATGTATCTCAAGGAATACTGAGAGACTGTCTCTGTGAGTATCATAATGCTGTGAAACAGGCCAAGTCACAGTACCTCTCCAATTTAATCTCCACCAGCTCCAACCGGCCGAGGACGCTTTTCAGCACACTCCAGTCTGTCATCAACCCATCTGTCAATGTTCTGAAAACTGCCACACAGTCTACCTGCGATGACTTTCAGAGCTATTTTGTCAACAAAATAGACTCTATCAGGCAGAACATTGTCAGTTCATCCAACACCATCCAGTCATGTACCTCTGCAATAACCACAGCTGTTTTTGACCAATTTGACCTGGTCTCACTGCCTCACCTCACCAAGGTGGTTCAGCAGATGAAACCAACTAACTGTTCTCTGGACATCATTCCATCAAAAATGTTCAAACAGTCCTTTGATGTAATTGGTCCTTGTGTTTTGTCATTTATTAACAGCTGTCTATCTTCAGGTTTTGTGCCATCTGCTTTCAAACATGCTGTGGTCAGGCCTCTTCTCAAAAAACCAGGCCTAGATCCTACAGCTCTCTCTAATTTCAGACCAGTTTCCCATCTGTCATTTCTATCAAAGGTCCTAGAAAAGATTGTTTTTATTCAACTTCAATCTTTTCTAGAACTCAACAACCTGTTTGAAAAATTTCAGTCAGGTTTTCGAGCTCGTCACAGTACTGAATCTGCACTGCTCAAAGTACAGAATGACATTCTTCTGTCCCTGGATGCAAAAAACCCTGCTCTGCTGGTGATGTTAGACCTCTCAGCAGCTTTTGACACCGTCGACCATCAGGTACTAATCAACCGCTTGTCTCAGCAGGTTGGCCTCCAGGGAGCTGTGCTTGAGTGGTTCAAATCTTACCTGTCTGGGAGAACTTTTTCTGTCATGATAGGCGATCTGTCCTCCTCTTCATCAACCCCTCTGACCTCTGGCGTACCACAGGGATCTATTCTAGGGCCAGTCCTCTTCTCTCTTTACATGCTGCCATTAGGATCAATCATCACACGTCATAACCTGTCTTTTCACATGTATGCAGACGATTTACAAATCTATCTGCCAGTCACTCCCAACCCCTCACTCAGTTCAAACACTCTTGTCAACTGCTTAAATGACATTAAGCACTGGCTCTCTCAAAACTTCCTCCACCTAAACACAGATAAAACTGAATGCATTTTATTTGGTGCACCTGATGACACCAGCAACATCCTTCCCAGTCCCAGTTTTGGTTTTCCCCTCCCCCACTTCAACC
>JBBPBX010009572.1:25000-59821 GCA_038048925.1 Garcialebias charrua | reverse complement strand
CCACAATTAAAATAATTTACCTAGACCTGCATAGTTCATTATTTTATTTTTTAATTGGGAAAGATCACATTATTTTTCCTTCTTTATGATAATCTGGTCTTTTTTAGTCTTAAAATGTAAAAATATCAACAAATCATTAGACATTTTCAGCTTTACAATGGCCAGAAAACTACCGGTCAGAAAATTGTCCTCTCACAAACTTAAAGTGGTCTGTGGTGATGTTTAATCATTATTTGGTTAACAAGATCCATGTGTTTTGCAGGTGCCTGTTGTGCCGGATGTAGAAGTCCCAAGGCGAAAGGTGAAGTCTCTACGGACTACCAGCTCAGCCTTGCTGGTTGGAGATCTACGGGAGAGAGTTATTGGCCAATTGAAGTTTGACTGGGAGGCAATCGGGGGCTCATAAAGATGTGGAGTCAAAGCCTTTGGCCAACACAAAGCTTGATACTTGGTGAGTGTATATAATGTAGGACAAAACTCTGCTCTCTCCTCACCATCCTACTACCTCCTGCAGCTCTTCTTCATCAATCACCTGTACATCAACACATTGTGCCTAACAGTGAGTTGAACTTGTTTTCTGTCTGTGTTTTCTGTTTTTATTGCAGGTCATGACCCTGCTTTAACTTCACATGTTCATGTTTGTGTCTCTTTCAACAGACAAAACCTGTTGCACCTGACGTCATGGGCAGACCTGTGTCCTCTGCTTTCTCCTCACCATCCTACTACCTCCTGCAGCTCCTCTCCATCATCACGTGTGCGTCAACACCTTGTGCCTAACAGTGAGTTGAACTTGTTTTCTGTCTGTGTTTTCTGTTTTTATTGCAGGTCATGACCCTGCTTTAACTTCACATGTTCATGTTTGTGTCTCTTTCAACAGACAAAACCTGTTGCACCTGACGTCATGGGCAGACCTGTGTCCTCTGCTTTCTCCTCACCATCCTACTACCTCCTGCAGCTCCTCTCCATCATCACGTGTGCGTCAACACCTTGTGCCTAACAGTGAGTTGAACTTGTTTTCTGTCTGTGTTTTCTGTTTTTATTGCAGGTCATGACCCTGCTTTAACTTCACATGTTCATGTTTGTGTCTCTTTCAACAGACAAAACCTGTTGCACCTGACGTCATGGGCAGACCTGTGTCCTCTGCTCTCTCCTCACCATCCTCCTGCAACTTCTCTCCATCATCATCTGTGCTTCAACACCTTGTGCCTAACCCTGTCATGTATCCACATCAATGACTGCTGCCAAAACAGGAAAACACACCTGACCTGGGGCCTCATGTATCAAAGGTGCGTACATACAAAAACCGTGCGTACATCACTATCCACGCAAAACTCCGTATGTATCAAAACAGAACTGAACGTGGATATGTACGCATTCCCACGCCAGCTCCAGAGCACGCGTACGCACGTTTCTGTGGTTTTTTGGCGACACTTACAGGTGATTCTGAGAAACTGAAGCCCCACAGTCTGTGGTTGACTTTAAGAGCAGCTTGAAGACCTTTCTTTTCAACCGAGCATACTTTACTCCTCATGATTCTACTTTTGATCTTAGCTGACACTGTTGTTGATTTTAATTGTTTTATTATTTGTTTTATTGACATTTACTTCTGTTGCACCTTGTAGCACTTTGAGATTTTCATTAATGAAAAGTGCGTTATAAATTGAATTCATTATTATTATTAGTATTAACTGTTCATGATGTGAAAATGATCGTTGTTCACACCAGACACACATGATTAACAATTATTACATCCATGGACGCAATTAAATAGGACGCAAAAAGGACGCACAAAGTTGTGCAAAAAATACATTTAACAGGAACGGATTCAGCCTTACTGGAGGATATAATAAATAGTGTAACACGCAGAGCATTTATTTATAAACAGATATAATTTTCTGATCTATGATATGGCTTATCAGCCGTTTTCAGGAATAATCCTTTTTCATTTTGGCACTGCTGCGCTCTGGAGCACAACGCAGGAACCGTGCACAACGCGTGCAGAAGCAGCGATCAAACTGTTCCCGAGCTTTCCAGAGGGAGCTGCAGGTCGATCGGGACTGTGCCAGTCCAGTCCACACAAAGCCGGATCATATTCAATTGAATGGTCTCATCCATATGATTCCAAAGGCTGTCATGGTCGCGCTTTGGAGCGCGCGCGCACCCTCGCCGGTGTTACACGGCAGTGGAGGTGTTACATAATCTGCGTTTATTGTAGATTTCTCCAAAATGACACGTGAAAGTACACCATATATAACTTGTAGGAGAGCAAAAGATTCACAGACAGACTGCGCACAAAGGCTGCGGTGCGCGCAGCGTTTGGAGACTCCAACATCACGTCATGTCATGAAAACTCTCCAATGAGGCGCACAAACTCGTTTCTTCATATCATCTATTAAATAAACAAAGATCTATGTTCTACCAAACATCCAAGTAAGTTCCTCTGTGTTTACAGTAATTATGGTAATAAACTCGTGCGCAAAGTTAATATTTTCACTCAGGATGGATGGATGTGCCGGTTGCGCACCAAAGCAGGGTGCGCGCACACACAAATACCGACACACAATCACTCGTTCTCTGCGTGATAAACACATTTTATTACTATTCTTACTTAGGATTGTTTTCCTCACTCATATTATATTGAATTCATTATTTTCCTGAATCTAGAAATCATTTCTGATCGCGCAGGGATCAAACAAACATGTCCTTCACACATGCAGGAAGTAATTTGCATCTGTTTAACATATGTAAATGAAGGCGTGTCAGGGGAGGTGTCTCACGTGCGCTCAGTTCCACGTTGGTTGTGATGTACAAAAGGAATGTGCGTGGATTCCGGTGTACGCACAGTTTGATACATCTGGATTTTTTTGTGCGTACACAGTTTTCTGGATTTGACCGTGCGGCACTTTTCAGTAAGAAATCCACGCAAGTCTTTGTACATGAGGCCCCTGATGGACAGACCTGCTCTCATCAAGACCACACACCTGACCTGAACTCACATCTGGACTCCCATGTACCCATCATTCAGTGTTTCCCCTACCATTATACAAGCGGGGTGCGCCACCCCGTCAACAGAACTGAGCACCCCGCCTACCAGACCAAACTTGACCCACCCACCCAGCACTGGCATTGCACTAAGCTAGCAGCACAAAATACAGGCTCTCTAGCTAAAAAGCTAAAGGGAGCGCTCACGTTGCCTCTCCCCTCGTGCTGAATGCCCCCTGCCCCTACAAGCTGCACTCAGACGTGTCCGTCCCCCGTCAACAAAAATCATGGATGAGATGAGCACTCCGCCATGGCAAGTTAACTAGGGGAAACACTGCATCATTCATGGTTGAATCATTGCTCAATGGCTAAGCTGTTCCATCTGATCCATGAGAACCACCTAATAAGCCTGTCTACCTCAACTTCAATCAAAGTAAGGGAATTTTCGATGCTTTTTTTGTGCTGCTTCTAGCTTTTTAAAGTTCCTGGACTGTACACTAAGGCACTGGTTTTTCATACATGATGGTTGCAACATGTTTCTGATGGATGTCAATTGCTCCTGATGATGTGATTTGATAATGATAGTTGAAAACTGTTTATGATGGATACCAATTGCTCCTGATGGTTGAGAAATGTTTATGATGGATCTGCTTTGCTAATGATGGTTGAGAACTGTTTCTGAAACAACACTGAAGTTGTTTATGTGTGAACACATGTTGGATCACCAGATTTCTCGCTCCATGTTTTAAAAGGAGGATTAGCTGAAAGTATTTTGTTAGATCACCAGATTTCACGCTCCATGTTTTAAAAAGGAGGATCTGAATGTATTTATGTAGGATCACCAGATTACTCGCCCCTGAAAGAGGGTTAGTTTTACTAGAACTTCATACTGAATATGTGACCCATCACATCATCAAACGGGGGTTAAAGTCAAATTTGGTCAAAATGACCTACAAGCAAACATATATATTACTGACTTTTAGAAATACATTTTCTTACTTAGATCATCCTGACAAATTCATCGTGTTGTCTTAATAATCAGGAAAATGGTTTGATATTTGGTGTGAAGATTTTATTTCAGATATTTAATTTAAACCATTTGATAAGTTATTCATTCATCTTATTTACTATCTAAATTTACGCAAACCACTTTGAAAAATAAACCCATTTGATGTGATGGGTCACAAATTTATTATTCAGCTTCTTTTGTTGGATTTGATTTAAGAATTGTGGACATTTTTAAATAAAACTTGAAAGATTTCATTTGTGCAATGGAGATTTATTTAGCCAACTTAAATTTCTCATTACAATGAGAGTATTGTACAGGTACTTGTATTTGAAAGCTAGAAATCATGGCAAAACACATATTTAATTTGATTTATGTTCAAGCTGGACTTTTAAGTTTAAAGAAAGGGACAATGTAGTTTGGAATAGTTCACATTTTTAGTTTGGAAAAAATAAACATTTGAGTTTTCTTTCTTATAACTGTTATAAGAAAGAAAACTCAAATGTTTATTTTTTCCAAACTAAAAATGTGAACTATTCCAAACTACATTGAACATCACACAAGTGTACTTTTGTTTGTTTGCAATTGTTCTCTCTGGGAGGTTAAAAACATTGTTCAGTAGATGAATAAATAACTTTGAATCTATTTTGATTGTTCATAATTTGCACTAAAATGTATGAATCCATATAATAATAATAATAATAATAATAATAATAATAATAAAATTTATGGAATGTTCTAAGAAAGTTCTAGCAGAATGTTCTCACCTAAAGTTCTGAGAACCACGAGAAAACTCCACACCAGAACGTTCTCAGAACGTTAGGAGGGAACGTTCCCGTAACCTAAAAATAACGTTCTCAGAACGTTCTTCTGTTACTTGGGATGGGCATGACCTTAAATTGGTACAAGCCATCACCTGTAGTAAATGCAGTCTTTTGTCTGTCTGCAGGATCCATTTGTACTTGCCAGTACCCACTAGACATGTCCATGGTAGAAAAGTACTGCGAACCAGACAACGCGTCTAAACTGTCATCTACTCTTGGTAGGGGGTGTGCGTCAGTAATAGTGACAGAGTTCAGTTTTCGAAAATCTACACAAAATCTATATGAGCCATCTTTCTTTTTCACCATCACCACCGGGCTGGCCCAGGGGCTCGAGCTGTCCTCTATCAAATCTTGCGCCTTAAGTGCTTCCACTTGGCGACGGATTTCAGCCTTCATGACTGGAGAGGTGCGGTAGGCTCTCTGAGAGACTGGGGTGTGACAGTTCGTAATGATTTTGTGTGTGACCATGTCAGTTCTACCAAAGTCATGTGGGTGTTGACTAAACACGTCAGCAAAAGAAGTCAAAGTGTCCGTCAGTTGTGTTTTCTGCAATGGCGTCAGGTCTGAATCAGTGTCATCTATAATAGGAGTTGCACCCGGACTGTCAGGTATCTGTCTATTAACATTACCAATAGAACCATCCATAATGGTGAACTCACTCTGGCCCCCTGCCAGGATAGCATGAAAATATCCCACCGCTGCCACCAGTGTAACACCACCGCTTGAGGTGGAGAAGTGTCACGAACACATCTGAAGGTCGTGGGGTGGAGAAGGAGTAACCACGCTGAAAGGGAATAGCTTGGCTGCACGGACTTTATTCAGCTCTTCAATACAACGTCATCCCCTCATGAACGCTGCCCGCGTCTGCCGTTGTTTTCGCCCGCTTAACCTGAACACACCCAAAAACCCACGAAGAAAAACCCACGAAGAAGAAGTCTCTTAAAGACACAGTAACCTAAATACGTAACTGCCCAAATAAATCATCTTACATCAAAATAAATCAAAAATAAATCATCTTACAGGAGCATGAGGACAGAGGAGGGGAATACACAAGGTTAATTTCAAAACCTGCAGACCGTGTCGACATGAATTACTTCCCCACTCGTTCTTCACTGTTTGGTCGGATTATGCTTTACTGTTTTACACACAGTTTTGCTTCAACCACTTCACTACTTCGACCACTTGTACTTCGACTTCATCACTTACTTCAACTACTTCATCATCACTTCTAAGAACGCACTACTACTACTGCATTCAAGCACAAGGACACCTTCACATTCAGTGCACAAAGTTGTTTTTCAGTGAACAACAAATGCTCTACATCAAAGTGTACTGAACAGTGTTTTTTTGTTAAATTTGGCAGTAGAACAGGACACACATGAACAAGAATTTCATTACAAAAATCTTGGATTTTCATTTTACTTTATTTTTTGTGTGTGAAATTGGAAAATCTGTGTTCTTGTTTGCAGTTAAAAGTTTCATCTGCAGAATTTCTAACCCCAGTGGAAATTTCCCTCATTACTGTAGCACCTCAAGTTACAAGAAAACCTACTTTCATGTGGAACCCACCTGAACATCATCTAATAGTAGGTTATTTTCTTTTTATTTCTTTAGAGGTATTCCGTTTCTATGAAAGAATGTGAACTGTGTTGTAATTATGGTGTTTCTGAAGAGATTACATTTTCACTAACCACATAAAGTAGCTGTTTATTAAACCAAACGATTTTGGCCTTTAACAGACCTTTAATAACTATTATTTAAAAATACTGTAAAAGTGCATCACCTCTTGTTAACCCAGGAGAAAGATTAACACTACGTCAGTATGTACCGAAGATTCTTTGTTTGGTTTAGTTCAAATAACTTCTTTTTGTTTTGTATTAATCCTTGTTTTTCAGGCTGTGGCTCATTCCAAAAGATTTTAAATATTAAAATTAAAAAATATACTTTGTATTTAATTTAATGCCATTCAACAGATGAATGCAATTATTTGGTGCAAATGTGGTGCCACTGAAGTTTGTCATAAATGTTTCAGGAAAAACTTGCTAAGATTAAAAAATAAATAAATAAATAAAAAAAATGAAGGACATTACACCTTACAGTTTGCATTAAATAAATGATCAAACAATTTTAAAAATCTGTTCAAATTTGTGATTTTTAGAAATATGAAAACTGACGCTGAACTCTGATGAGCTCTGACGTCAGCATCAATTTGTCTGGGTTTGGAAATGTAAAAAAGTGTGACAAGATTTAGATTTCTGCCTCTTTCTTGGAAAAGGCAGCTGGAGGAAAATAGAGACTATTAGTCCAGAGATGGGTTCTGTGACTGTCCTGTAAGGAAAGGTAATTTACATTCTTTATGAATGCATCAGTGCAAATTTTAAAGCATCGGACATTGTCTGCAAGATAACTTTCATCACCACAAACATTTGTGCATTTTTTAACAAAACTGTAAAACCACCTTTCATGTATGGCTGCAGAAAATAATAAACATTAATATCTGAAACACTTTTCTTCATGCCCAAACATCACTTTGACGTAAGGAAAAAAAAAGTATAAACAAATCCAATTTGACTGATATTGAGACAAAGTCATTTATAATCATGGTCATATTATCACATCGGATTGTTTATATTATTCACAAGGTTTGGCCAAAATGGCTACAAATCTCATTTTTCAACAGAACAAAATCTCAGTGAATGAACTCTGGCATGAAGGAATTTAAACATGAGACTGACATGACTTTTTAAAAGCTTGTTAGTTAAAAGAATACTCATCTTTCATTTATCTTTTTAATGTGTATTTCTGCTGACATCTCTGATTGCAAATAACATTAAAAGTAAACAGCATCATATGAGCATAAAACTAAATAAAATATGATTTTCTCCACCATTTGCATAGAGCATTATTTTATTTAAAAACAACACATACGGATCAAACAGGTTCAGTTCCATCATGGTACAGTACATTACATAATGCAAATTCCCTTTTAAAAACATGACAAACTATACTTCAACTAAACATAACCCGATGTGCACCCTTCAGGATTTTTCAGTTGCAATTCTTTCAGGTCGTACAAATAAGAGAGGATGAGTTGTGCAAACATACAAATAAAAGTTATAAAAGCCAAAAGAAAATAACTTTGCAAACATATTTGCAGAGAGGGTTCAAATGACAAGCACTGTAAATCATAGGAAAGCTGTTCTTAAAGGAACTTTTTGCTTCCCAACAGCAGTCATTCATCACATTATGAAGTAATTTCTTGCTTATGTCAGAGCAGGAATGTCATTTGCATGTTACATAAAAGCTCATCAGTATATTCATTCTAGTTTACATCGATCCTTATAAGAAAATCTGATGATTGTGATTACATTTCTCATCAAAGTGTATGGAGCTGAATGCCTTTAGAACCTCTACACAATACAGACATCTTGTGGGGAATGGTGTATTCAGGGCAGGCTTTCAAATGAGGTTTAAAGTGCAGCAAAATGCAAATAATAAACATAAATACAGTACCGATCTGTTTTTTTGTTGCTGTCAGGGATTGTAAGGTTTATTGTCCATAACTTAAAGGACGATTTTATTCTACTTTGCCACATTCACCTCGGTTTAAAAGATGTTCAGCAGTAGCATTTGAACACTGCAAAGTTTTGATTTGTAGTCTGTCCAAGCCCTTGTGTAGAACAAAATATAAATAAACATGATTCTCAAAGCAACTTTAACACAACAAGAGAAATGCATAACTAGGTCCTGATTAAAAACATTCAAATTTTTCCGTCACAATTTTTTCTCCTTTAACAAACAGATATTAAACTGTAATGGCCGACCGTGACGATGCCACAGCCCGTGACGTCTTTGGCAGCGAACCAGAACCAGCTCGTCGCGAGAAGTGAAAAAGAAGAAGTATGAACTCCGGATGGATTAAAAGTGTTCAGAGGATTAAACCTCACGTAGGACGGCCAAGAAGCTCTCCACGCGCAAAGTGTTGTGGTTTACGCGCTGTAGTTTATGCAGACTGTAGGTTATGCAGACATTCGTTAATGATTACTGATGCTTTCCAATCAGTCTTGAATGAAGTAAAAACAGTTGTCGTAGCACGAACGTGACACTGGAAACAACAGTGTTGGAATGTAAAAAATAAATAAAAATCATTTGGCAGATAAGGCTAAAACAGGTTTATGATCGTCTGTAAGAGTGGTCCATTCACCCGTGATCAAAATCGTATTAAAGCACAAACTCTTGGTCAAATCAAACTATAAATAACAACAACACAATCTGACAAACACACAAGCCCTGTCCTGTACAGCTCTGCGTAGTGGGAGAGAGACGTCCTTGTGTTTGACTTCACTAAAAAAGGTGCAGAAGTGAGTGTTCATTACTTGGTTTGNNACACACACACACACACACACACACATGCACACACACATACACCATTACACTGTCAGCATCATCTCATAAAGGCAATGGAGAAAAGAAATGCTGAATGATGCAGCTGGACTGATGACGATGAATCTTGATGTTCAAGTTACGACTAAAAAAGTTTTTCTCTCCTGTTCACAGCCTGCTGTCCTTTCACACGTGTGCTGTGTGCACGGCAGGAGCATGGCTAATGATCCCTCATGCTTCCCTTAAGGCTGTGAACAGTGCTGGAACTGAGCGAAGCTGAGGAACACCTGCTCCAGAGTTATCTGGCTCACGCAGTAGTCTTCGATATGGTATTTCTCCTTGGCTGCCTCCAAAGTGCCAAAAACCTGAATGGGAGAGCGGAACAGGGACAAAGAACATGAAACTAAACATTTACATCATTACAATTTGTCGACAAAACATTTGATCATATACCTTTTCAGTAATTTTATAGTGAAACAGACATTTTTTTAATCTAATTTATGCACTTCTGCATTTCAAAACACTAAACATGTTCTACGTTATCTTTAGGTTAGTTGTTGTATTTTTATGCATATTGGAGAATATCAGTGACGTGGTAGTCACAACTATTTTAGATGAAACATGAAATCTAAGAAAATCATTTCTGTGTTTCATTGTTTTTAAAATAGTCCTCTTTTTTAATGTGTGCAGTTTGAAGAACCTGGTGATAAAGAAAACATCCAAACAACACAGGTTGGTCAAACACCTGACAGCGCTACCAACGCCGGGGCCCAGCTGACATGGAGATGATGTTACAGGTCCTGGAGGAAAGGATAATTTCAAAACTATCTGCGCAATTCTCAGTGGACCGGGCATTACTCGAACAGCACGATGCAACAATTCAACAACGTGAGACATCAATGAACGACATGCAAAGCAGAGTGCTGGAGCTCGAAACCACCTGTAGCATGCTGATGAAAGAAAACAAGAGGCTAAGGCTTAAAACTGACAACCTGGAAAACAGGTCCGGACGCAACAACATTCGTGTCACTGGCTCACCGGAGAAGGCCGAGGGTCCTCGCCCCTCTGTCTTTATCTCAGAATGTCTGACAAAACTCTTTGGACCAGAGGCATTTCCCACACAGCTAACAGTGGACAGGTCTCATCGCATCAAACCGGGCTCCGCGTCCTTTCATTGCAAGAATCCATCACTACCAAAATAAAGAGCTAATCCTCAAACTGGCACGGCGCTACAGAAATCCACATCTTTCCAGACTACAGTCCCGAGGTCGCCAAGAAAAGAGCCGCGTTCTCTGAAATCAAGTCCCAGCTTAGGAACGCTGGATTCCTCTATAGCAGACCTGCTCAGAACGTCGATCGCGATCTACCGGTCGATCGCTAAGAGTAGATCGCAGAGTGACATAAAAAAAAAAAAAAACTTGTCCGCCAGTCAAACGTCCCGTCACTTGATTGACATACAGGGCAACCAATCAGATCACAATCTTTAGCTCACCGCTCATGCAGCATGATGAGTCATGTTAAAAACAACGGCGCGAAGCACAGCAAAACGATACAAGCGAAAACTTTCTGCTAATTACCTCAGATTTTAAGCCCTTGCTAAAACATGAGCGAGAAACCTGGACGAAGTAAGAAGGCAAAAACGTATCACTTTCAAACGAAATGGGAGGTGGACTTTTTTTTTTCACTCACCAAACTTCAAAGCGAAAGCTGCACCGAAGCATCGTTCCAGGTGAGTTACGCTGGGTGTTTTGTTTTTTGAATGTCCAGAGGACCAGACTTAGCTTTTTTAGATGTGACATTAGTATTGATGCTCAGCATTTTTTATAATTATACTTTATTTATAACGCCCTTTTAAACAACCACAGCTGCAACAAAGTGCTGTATATATACTGTAAAACCATTTTAACTAATCATCACCTTTTACTCTTTTAAATAAATTATTTTAACATATTTCATCATTGCTTCTTTCAAGAGCTCCACACCTGAAAATGCCTCATGAGAAACCATAGGCGTAAATCCCGGGGGGTTCCGGACCCCCCCAATCTTGGTGAAGTGTAGATTTGCTTTTCAAAAAATTCCCTGTTTATGGTCCCCCCCAATAATGAGATGAAATCTATGCCCTTGTGAGAAACATCTGCCTGCTCAAAGCTGTGTTTTGCTGTCACCACCCCCGGGCACCTCATGTGGTCCCTGCGGGCAACCAGGTGCCCGCGGGCACCACGTTGGTGACCCCTGATTTATTATATGTGTTGTGCAATATTGGTTTATAGTTACCGGTATGCAAGGTACATCAACATACATTGTACATAAAAAGAATCCTTAATACATTTGAAGATAATTATATGTTTTGCATTTTTGTATTGGGTAGATCATTTTGACTTGGTTGCTTTATAAGTAGCTCGCATGCTGAAAAAGTGTGAGTACCCCTGCTCTACAGGATGTTTTTCCCCATTAAGCTACAGGTCACAGACAAAACCGGGCAAAAACTCGCACTCCGGAAGATGCAAGATCTTTTTTCTGATGAACGCGGATAAAAAAAGACAAACATTTGCCCTCATCCTCCTTGTGCCCAGGCCACACGGTGGTCTCGCGACTGAACTCCGGTGAGCCCCCAACCAACAGTCTGTGCATGCACACACACCCTCCCTCCTCTACTTTGGCTTGCCTTATTTACAAACTCTTTTCTAAATAAAAGACTGTTGCTGAGGTGTGTGTTTCCACGATGTAGTTTGGTTTGTGGGTCTTGTTAATTCAGCGGGTGTCCCACCCATGTTAAACTCTACAGGTTGTGATGGGGCTACAGATGTATCTCATGTTATTTGCCCAACTTCAAGTTTATAACAGAGTTTAGAAGAAGTGCAGTTTATTAGAATTCAGTTTGTAAGTGGTTCAAACTTTCCTGGGTTTATGACATCATTCTACATTTATTTATTTATTTATTTATTGCTTCACCCCAACAAATGGGAAATTATGTGAAATGGGAAATCGTCACTTCGCCTTTGAGTTCTACATTTTCAACTTGGAATGAGAAAGGCATTAAATTTGTGTATAACCTGTTCTCTGAAGGCCAGTTCATCTCTTTTCCCAAATTGAACGAAGCATTTGATCTACCAAAGTCAAATTATTTTAGATATTTACAAATCAAAAACTTTGTTCAGAAAAACTTTAACTCCTTTCCAAACTGTCCAAATGATTATACAGGTAGTCCTTGGGTTACGACGGTCTCGAGTTACGACTTTTCGTGGTTATAACGCATCTCCCATTTACTATGAAAAGCCTTATTTTGAGTTACGCAGTTTTACATCTTAAACGTTGTGACGCAGCGGCGAAAGAATACAGTATTGAACTGTACGCGTTGCAGGAATACGGCGGATGGACCGGTTTTACGTCGTAAACGTAGCGGCGGAGGAATACACTGCACTGTACTGTACTGTGAACGCGGTTTTACGTCGTAAACGGAATACGGCGGATGGACTGGTTTTACGTCGTAAACGTAGCGGCGGAGGAATACACTGCACTGTACTGTGAACGCGGTTTTACGTCGTAAACGGAATACGGCGGATGGACTGGTTTTACGTCGTAAACGTAGCGGCGGAGGAATACACTGCACTGTACTGTGAACGCGGTTTTACGTCGTAAACGGAATACGGCGGATGGACCGGTTTTACGTTGTAAACGTAGCGGCAGAGGAATACACTGCACTGTACTGTGAACGCGGTTTTATGTCATAAACGGAATGCGGACTACGGCGGATGGACCGGTTTTACGTCGTAAACGTAAAGCAGCGGCGGAAAATATTGTACTGTACGCGGTGCAGCGGTGGGGGAATACTGTACTGTACTGTGAACGCGGTTTTATGTCGTAAACGGAATACAGGTACAGCGGATGGACAGAGAACGGCGTCAACAGCATCGTAGTAGGCCATAAACTCTTTTTTCCCTTCATTATAATAATAATAATAATAATAATGAATTCAATTTATAACGCACTTTTCATTAGTGAAAATCTCAAAGTGCTACACACATTGAATGCTACACACATTCATTCACCGGTAGCGGCAGACTACCATGCAAGGTGCTTTCCAGTCCTACCGGGAGCAACTCGGGGTTAAGTGTCTTGCCCAAGGACACAACGACACATGGTGTGGGGAACCGGGATTCGAACCGCCAACCTTCCGATCGGGGGGACGACTGCCATTACCATCATTATGGCTCCCAAACATATGTATTTTTTTATAATTATGTAAGGTACTGTGTTAGGATAGGCTAAGTGCTTGGTAATACAGTACTGTACATGTATATGGTGCAGTATGTACGACGTATATTCCGACTTACGCCAAAAATCGGATTACGACGCCGCGTAGGAACGGATCTACGTCGTAAGTCGAGGACTACCTGTATAGTGGACAATATTTTTTCATTACGCCCTGTAAATAAAAAAAATTACTTCTACCCTCTACAACCTAATAAGTGATATCAGTCCCTCTTCACCCAATGACATCAGAAGGCGATTGGAGGCAGATCTAGGTCAAGTGATGAGCACTGGATGGCCTCTCTTAAACAGATACATACCTCTTCAATATGTGCACGCCATGGTCTGATACAGCTGAAAGTGGTTTTAAGAGCTCACCTCACCAATGCAAGATTAGCTGATATAGATCCTGATGCAGACTCTTTGTGCCCTCGTTGTAAAGGCAGCCCAGCAGATCATCTGCATATGTTTTGGTCTTGTCCTGCTCTTGCTACCTTTTGGTCTGATATCTTTGATGCATATTCCAAAATCTTTCAGAAAACCATAACACCTAACCATCTATGTGCTATATTTGGAATTACTCCAATAACCTATACGCTGCATCAAACCAAGCAAGATCAGTGATTGCATTTACTTCTCTTATAGCGAGAAGAGCCATCGTACTACGCTGGAAGCAACAGTCCCCACCCAGTTTTACTAAATGGATAAGGGACATCATGTATTTTCTGAAATTAGAAAATATTAGATATACACTAAAAGGAGCCACACAACAATTCTCAGTGACCTGGAGCCCATTTCTGAATTATTTTAGGACACTTCAAATACCCCTTGATGATAGAAGCAATGAGGAAGAATAGTGCTTTTCTTGTTGTTGTTTTTTTCTCTTTTATTTAATTTTAAATTGCTTTATTATTTTTATTATTATTATTATTTATTTTTATTTTACTCATCTATTTCTATTTGGCTTGTATATGTTTTTTCATTCTGTTCTTATATATTGTCATATTACTCTTTTATGACATATAGTTAAAGTTTTGAGTCGATATGTTTTCATATTGAATTTACTTGGAATGATGTGGGGAAGGTAGTTTTTTGTTTGTTTATGTTTAGGTTTTTGGGGTGGGGTGGAACTACATATTTGTACAAACATTGTCTCAAGATGATTATTATACACTTAAGATGCATGCAAAAATGAATGTTACTATGTATATAACATAATAGAGGGGGGGGGGGCTGTGAAAAAGTAAAAATATATCAATAAAAACTAATACATTTAAAAAATACCATTTCAAAATGTGTTTTATGAGTTAAATGTAACTTAAATTTTGAGGTTTATTCTGACTAGAATGAAAAGAAAGTTAAAACAGTTACAGTATTGCAAAAAAAATTCCAAGTTGCACTTTTAATTTCTTTTCAATAAACCAGATTATTTTTAGAAATAATACTTTTTTCTTCAAAGCTTTCTTGGGGGACAGTTTTCCAGGTTTTCTGAGATATTTTAAATAATTATCTTTGGAAACTGACTGCATTATCTACTCATCCACCCACATTTTTTTTAAATAATATTTTTATGTTTAACATAAAAATATGGAATAATTTGAAGATCATTGCCTTATTTTGTCCACTAGAGGGAGCTATAATCCAGCACGTGTAAAAATTAAAGTGTTTTTCTGTCATGCTGTAAAAGAAGCTGTCAGTTGTTGGATGATCAAATTGGTGACTGTACCTGTGCCCAGGTTAGTGTTTTATCTGTCAAATGATAGTGAACCATTCCCTGGTGCTCATCTTTCAGCTGACATCCTGTGGTGACAGAAATTTAACGTTAAACCTCAGTTTGACTCCATTATTCAATCACAGCTATAGTTTCACATTTCTTTTTACAGCTTTGTACTAGAACAGTCCAAACCTGGGAAGGTGCTTTCAATGAAGTCTTTAAACAGCAGCAGGTCACTGTCCTCTAGCTCTGCCTCCACGTGCACTTTAGCCAGCAGTGTGTAGCCACTACCAAACTTGCTCTTCAGGTGTTGGGGACTCCCGAGGCACTTGAACTGCCCATTGACCATCACCGCCAGTCTGGTGCACAAGGCCTCACACTCCTCCATACTGGTGAGTGCACATGTAAAATGGTAAGAAATATTTTGCTTCTGTTGTTATTCATTTATCAAGATGATGTAATTAAACCATGATTTTCATAAAGAACTCACCTGTGAGAAGTGATTATAATGGCTTTGCCTGACTCTCGAGTCCGAGTAACGGCATCCCACAGCAGCCGCCTGGCTACAGGGTCCATCCCTGTTGAAGGTTCGTCCAGGAAGATGACCGGAGGTGAACCAATCAGAGCCATGCCTGCACTTAGCTTCCGCTTGTTTCCACCACTGCACAGATTTCTGTATTAACATCTGCTCAACGCAACAGAGCAGCAGTCAGGTTAATGTGTGCTCCATCTACCTGTAGCTGCGGATCAGTTTATCAGCATGAGGCTCGAGCAGCAGCGACCTCAGGACGTTCTCCACACAGCCAGAGACATACCTCTCTGGTATCCCTCTGAGCCTGGCGTACATACTTAAGGTCTCTCTTCCTGTCATGTGGTCCAGCACTGCATCAAACTGAGGACAGTAACCTATTCGCTGCTGCACCTGAAATCCCGAAATAAAGGCTGCAGTCAGATCTCAATGTGCTGACAAGTTCAACCTTCAAGATTTCATCATTTTTAAGGCAAAAACTAGACTCATTGGGTGAATTATGGGGTCATTTTTTACCTTCTTGATGTCCCTCAAGATGCTGTATCCATCTATGTAGGCGTCGCCAGATGTGACGGTCTCGTCACCTGTCAGCATCTTAAATGTTGTGGTTTTCCCTGCTCCGTTGAAGCCTAAAAGGCCGAAGCACTCCCCTTTCCCAACAGCCAGAGACAACTTGTCCACAGCCAGTATGCTCTGCCCGCTGCTGTACACCTGGCAGGGACAGACAGCAGGACGTCTGGACCACATCTTCAGATCTCAGAGCACGTGAATCTAAACGAGGCATCTTCCTACCTTGCTCAGCTCCTGCAGGACAAGAGGACTTCCAACCATAGACTCAATAACTGGCTGGCACTCCAAAACCCTCTTCCTCTCTTCGGCTACATCTCTGTCCTCTGGAAGGATCGCTGCATCCTGTATGAGAGGCAACTGGACACAAAGAAAACGAAACGTGAGATGAAAATATGACATAACCCTCCAGGTTAAAGGTGCTATGTGTAACTTTCTGTAGAGTGCCGAACTTAGAAAAATTTTCAACAGGCAAAGCATTCTGATCCCTCCCACTCAGAGCCATATATGGCTCTGCTCCCCCTGGCCCTGCTGAAATTCAAATTCAAGCTCTGTTTTAATGGCTGATTCAAATTCAAGCTCTGTTTTTATTGGCTGGTTACAAACTCGGTTTTTATTGGCTGGATTTGGCGGGTCACTTTTTCTTTTTAGAAATGCTTATTTACCACCTGGAGAAGCAAGGGGACAATATTATTATTTTATTTTTTGTCAGAGATTACCTGGCTAACATCAGTCTGTCAGGAGATGTGGCAGAGTGAAGAAATAGGTTTATAAAAAATGTTACATACTGAACCTTTAACAGAAACTATTTTAACAATATTTACCAAAGCCTGCCCATGTTTAACTACGAACAATATCAATCCTGTAGAACATGGTTTGTATTCTTTAGGAAATGTAGCTAAACATTTTTAGTTGTATTCATTTCATTTATTTGTACACAAAAATTAGTAGACCTTCCTTATGAGAAACAAAATCCGAAGGCAAATGAAACCTACAGGTAACTCCTCTGGAATTTTACTAAATCCATCTGCATCCGTTAGTACAGAAATGCTTTTGCTTGAAGAAAGTGAATTATGCAGATGCCTCTTAGGTAAAGCAAGCTTTAATTACTTTCTGTTTTTTTTTAAGTCTTGCAGAAGCCTTTTTAGCTTGTTCTACCTGTTTATGTTTTCTGCACAGCAGCGTGACGAATCTCCACAGAGTGTAGACGCACTGCAGCTCGACAACGTACAGCAGAATATTGAAGACGGCGCCCTGCACCGCCAGGGACACGAGAAAGCGCCCAATACCAGGCTCGGACATTGAGAAGTAGTTTGGCTGGTAGGTGATGTCTGGAAACAGAAAAGTGATACAAAGAATAATGTCAACATAAAGGAGCACAATTACCGGTAGTCATTAGATCTTGGTCGATCAATCCCGGTTTCCTTGTTTTATACAGAAACTAACTTGTTTAACTCCTTCAAGCTGCATTAGGACAGTTCATGTACTTACTCCAATATTGGCAGATGAATTCGTTAAGGGGACTCGAGGTGCAAAACTTGATGAACTCATAGTTCTGGTAGAACTGGCTGACAGACATGCCCAGGCAGTAGTTTGGGAAAATCAGGAACACTTTATCCAGCAAGTGTGACAAGTTCTGCAGGTTTAAATCTGCAGAGGAAAATTGAAAACAAGCAAAATAAGATGATAAACATTTTTATCTGATCTCTGAATGATCTCCTTGCTTGAGTCATTTCCTCGTGAGAACGTGGGGCGGTCTTCACATCTACTGTTGAAATCACACCGGCAGATTCTTACCTTTCCCACACACAGAGGCTTCACACATCCCACTCCTCCGCACTAATCAACCAAGTGCAAATTTCTTGAACACGATTCCTCACCGTCTTCCCACACATAAATACTACGCATTGTACTTGGTGAGAAACAGCGAGGCCATGAGAGTTAAATATTCAAGGTCTAGACATGGGCATGATCACACCATCAGAGTCCATTTTATGTGTTCAGATCGTCAGTTTGAAGAACTGATGAGCCAGTTAGAGATGGACTTTGGAGTCAACCCAATTCAAGATGGCTGCCACAGCTAAGCCACCTCAGCAAAGACAAAAATGTTTATTCATTTAAATTCCTTCAGATATTGTACAGTTGCTACTGTCAAGAGGTTTATTCATTTAACATCTAAAGCTTTCCCTCTGTTGGTTTAGTGAGAAACTGTAGTGCACTTTAAGAAACAGTCGTACGAAAAGAATCAGTTGACTCATTTGTCGTATTATTTTTTTGATTTGAAAACCCATTACGAGTCGTCGATGGTTCATTTCTCACCTGGGATTGTCATGATGGTGACAGCCAGAAAGGTGGCAGTGCCAGAAATCACATTGAAGATGGTCAGGCGTGTGTAGGCGGAGGCAGCGGTGGAGAAAAAGAAGCTGAGCAGGTACATCAGAGGCACGACAGCCCACCCGTAGAGCAGGAGTATCAGGAGCACGTCGACAAGGTGGCTGTTCTCAACAAAGGCCTCGACTCCAAATGCCCGGAAAACCACCTGAAATAAACACAGACGTCAAACATCTGCCTTCTATGGTTTCAATGGAAGCAATTATTCCTTTTAGACCAAATCCTCTGTGTTTTCATCTTTATTCTGCTGCTTCGTGTCACACTGACCAGAATGAGGAGGCAGGGCAGCATGAAGTTCACCAGGTCCCACAGCAGGGCCGAAAGCCAGAAGTTTGAAAGGTAGACGCCGCTGACCTTCTGCACGTGCTTCGACTTGATGGCCGACTCCGTAACAAGCAGCAAGGCAAAAGTGCTGGACAACGAGGCCATACCGTACATCAAGTTGATGGCGATGGCAAAACCAGTTCTGCTCCTACAGATAGAACAAATAAAATGACAAAAGGCAGAGAAACGCGTACAAACATTAGAAAAATCATTGCTCGTCTGCCTTTTCTCCAAACCTGTTCGTTAGTTTAAAGCATTTTAGTTTCTTCATATTAAATACTACGCCACGCCTGCTGGACTTACTCTGTGAACTGGTTCCGTGCGGTCTCAGACAGATTTCGAGGCATGGGGTAGTTGCTGGTCTCTATAGAAGCACTGGGCCCAGCTATAAGTTTGAACAGAGCGCTGTCCACCATCATGAGGGCCGTGGCGACCGTGTGGTAGCCCTGATTGTTGAAGTAAGCCGTTGCTTCGGATATCTGAGAGCTGCCGCTAAAGGCGGCCCCCACCACGCAGCGCTCGTTGAAGCTGCTGCCTTCCCTCTCTGCCTGGGTCAGGACGTAATCCGTGAAGTCTAAACGATAAAAGACAGAGAAGACGTCAACAAACAACAACCGTAACATCCTCCCACAAAGAACACACCTGGACTCAACTGGTTCTCTTCACTCTTTACGAGTTTGATTTGCTGTTTGCGTCCGTCGTCATTTAACACTTCAAATAAAATATTTTTATAACCGTGTTCATCTCCATCTTTAGTCTTGGGTTTTGTTTTGAGTTGCTTTTGTTCCAGTTGTTTTATGTTGCATTTCTGCTGCTCTGACTCCCATTAAATCTCTTTGTAGTAGCTCGTTCACATCCTGAGCCTTTGAGTCATTTGCAGTCTACCATTTTGGGTTTTCGCAAGTTTTCCGTTTATCTTTGTGGCTTTTGTAGAAGTTTTGGATCTACTTGCATTTGTTTTTGTTTTTATCTTTATTATTGGCTATGTGTGGATAATCTGTTATCGTTATAGTCAGGATGCACCGATACCAGTATCAGTCAGACAGTGTGTGTACTTGTAGTCATAACAATATTTTGGTAACATTTTACAGCAGGGTGCTGTTCACCTTTCACTTAAGTGGTCAAGTGGTAAAGGAGGAGCATTGTCAGCTGTGTGGAGACACAAAACAGCCCATGTGGAAATATCTCAAAACAGAAGAGAACCTTGGAAATAAACAAATCTGAGCCTGAGCTTCACAGCAATTTTACCAAACTTGACTATGGTTATCAGAGGTTCCAACCACAGGTCATTGATGAGCCTGAGAAGCTGCTTAACGAGCTGCTTAACGAGTAGGAATTGCTGACAGTCTAAGGAGTTTGTCGCCTCTATTTCAAGGATTTGAGGTTCTTTATTTGTCATTCACTACTGTTGCTGCAAGCTGAATGTCAAAGAGGTAAGCAACAGAAACTCTATTATCTTACTGTTTTTACAAAATTAGAAGTTCTGCTAACTGTAAAAAGTGTAATGACTTAGTACTCATATGGGTAATTGGCAAGTACTCAAATATATGTGCTAGTACCCGATTTAAGAAAATGTGCAGTTATTTTGCACCTTATTGTCATGGCGAGTCTCGTTTTTGTGGTTTTGTGCCATTTTAAGTCTCTTTGTAAATATCTGTAATTACTTGTGTCTGAGTGAATCCAAGTATCATAGTAGTCAGAACGTTGGTTGAGTATTTCAATCTGATTTCAGTCCATCTGTGGCTGTTGCGACTGATTTCATGAATCTGTGCAGTTCTTGAATGAATCTTTGTTGATTTGATTGACTTTTTAAAAAAAAAGTAACTTTAAACAAACGCACTGAACCAAACTTTACAGCCAAATATATATATACATTTAATTATTCTCACCTGTGATATTGATGAGGTCAGCACGCTGGGCTGAGAGCTGGGAAGCGTATACATTTGCTAAATCAGAAGCAAGTGGACCCGACCCAGGCTGCACAGCCACAGGGACCTTGGTGGGCCCATAACGACCGAGGGCCAACTTCAACAGAGGAGCATTCTTGTGATCGGGAAGAGTTTGTGCCACGACTAAGGCCACGACGGTGAAGATTAAAGGGACCAGGAACTGAGCCACCATCACCTTCCAGTTTCTCCAGCTGTACAGCGCCCTCTTCAGAAACATAGCATAAAACTGCTGCAGGTGTAGTCTCACCTGGTGGAGGACAAAAAGACAGATGTGGTTCAATCAAATGCGGGCCACAATACGAGCAACACTTTGCATCTAAAGTCTTACCCCAGTGTTCAGCTTGATGTTGGAGCCATCCTCGGAGATGAGCGTGCCACTGTCTGTGAAATCAGTGACATCTGTCAGGGCGCTGGTGCTGCTGGAGTCATCCATGATCCAGTCGTGAGAGCGTCTCTCGTGCTGGTACTGTAGGGCTGGCAGCTGGATGGCCTGAATGTCCAAACTAGAGTCCACCAGCTTTCCAACTCTAAAAAACACAAATCAATCACAGTGGAGCCACCTCATTAGTCTTCAAAGACAAAAAAGAAAACCTTTATAGGCAACAAAATAAAATACATCTCTCAGTAACAAAGCTCAAGCTCAATGATCCAGGTATAAAATCCAACAATGTTCAGTTAGGTCATCTGGACAAGTTTCAGCAAACTGTTTTCTTTACTATTGTGGGAATCAGTTTTGTTTGGTGGCTTCTCAGATTGAGGAAGTCCTTTGGATGAAGGATGAAACATCTCAGAAAAAAAAGAAACCGTCCAGATGACCTGACTGAGCATTGTTGGACATTTCTGAGTACAGTAATAAGTTTAAATTACACTAAAAAAAAATACAATTAGTTCAAAAATTGCTTCTCAACATTCAGAGTTCTTTAAATGTCATGACATTTTACAAGCCTTTATTTCCAAAAGCTCTGTAAGGTAAAAACTGTGAGCACTGTGTGTGTGGAAAAACATAAATAAAAATAATAAAATAATTCTGAGCCTTAGTATTCAGTTTTCATTGAAAGAAGGGCATTTATTGGCACAGCAGGCTAAATCCAACTACACACTCATCTTGTCAGGTACAAAGTGCTTTTGTGAACGTATAAAGCAGCTTTGTCCGTTTTCTGCTTTTCACCAGATTATCTTTTGTATTCTTCACAGTCGCCAACTCTAACACTATAACATGGTGTTTTACGTATTTGCAGATTAAAATAATTTTGTTTTGTTTAAACACACATTTTGATTTTATATTTGGATGAAATTGTTACATAATGTATTGCTATTGTTGTTTGTGGTGAACAATAAACAGCAGTGATGAGCTGAACTGAGCCGTAAAACGTTGACTAACAAAAGGATCATTGATCACAGTTTCTCTCCGTGTTTCGTTTTGGTGTGTTGTGTAAATGACCAGAACACGCTGCTGTTTTCACAGCATGTCTTGTAAATAATGAGACCCTGAGAGCACTAATGTTAACATTTAAACAGAGGGCAGCTGAAGTAGCATACAGTGTTCGTTTTCTGCACAGGAAGCAGGTGTGCTTGTTGCCACAGATACATCTCGACCATGAGAAAGCAGAAAGAAGCGATGGGTGAACTGTGGGCAGCTGGAACTCAGTTTTATGAGCAAAAATTAGAGGAAAACAGATCCTCACAGGCTTTAATTATTGATATTGTTCTGACACCAAAAATTATACTATAAATAATTTTCTGTCACAATTCATTTAATCACCCAAAGCTGGTTTTAATGTAAATATTTTATGTATATGGAACCCATTATCTAACAATCATATTTCCATTAAAATTCAGCACATTGCATGGATTTCCATCATCTGTGGCATAAAATCGGTGCATGAACTGACAATATACCTACCGTAAATGTGAGAGCTTTACTTGCAGAATCATAAACTACTGATTCAAAAAAGTTGGAGAAAAGAAAAAACTCAAATGTTTACCTGAGGAAAACCTCCTCCATGGTGGTCACTGAGGCGCCGTAGCTGGCGATGCCCAGCTTCTCTTTGTTCATCTCCAGCTCAGCAAACAGCAATTCAAACCTGCAAAGAAAGAATGTATACTGTACATTTGTGTGAAGACTGAGTCAGAATTCACACTCTTGTGTTCCCGTTTATTATTTTTACAGCACATTTTTTGCACTTAAAGTACTTCAGATACTTTGTGCCATTTTAATCATTCATTTATCAAAACATCCTCTCAGTTGGGAACAGTGTGCTATGACCTTTGGTTTTTGTAACGTTTAGGCTTTTTAAAATACATGTATTTAACTTTAATTTTAAATTGTAAAAAAAATCCACATCTGTTTCAGCTAACTTGTTCTATTTTTATCTTCCTAGGCTAATTTGAGCTAGTGTTCAGCTAGTTTTAACTTTTAGCTGCCATTTTTTACACGTAGCTTCAAGCTACTGTTCTACTTTTATCACTTTAACTCAGTGTTCCCCAAAACCCGGCCCGCGGGCTGGATACGGCCCACCCCCACATTTGGTCCGGCCCCCAGAACAATACCAGAGAGCATTTTGATATTTTTTTCATATTTGTAAAAAAAAAAATTCATATGTGTATTTTTTTTCATATGTGTATTTGTAATAGACTTTTGCAATAAAATGTTCCTTAGTTATGAACTATTTTCAACTATTGTTCCACATTTAATTTATTGTGACAGCGTTTGGGGAAAAAAGCGACACATCGTGACATTCTGTCCATCTTTCTGCTTTCTGTGCCCCTATCTGGCAACCCCCGGAAACAAATCCTAAACCCGCCCCTCTCAAAGACAGAACGGAACATGGCGAAAAGATTTGGTAAGAAGAGAAAAATAGATTCAGAATGCAGGGTATTTAATCAGCAGTGGACAAATGATTATTTTTTTTGTTCAATGCTGTGTAGGTGCTGTATCACTCAGTTCAGTTTCTAAGCCTGCTTGTTTTGTGGTTTTCAGAGGGAAGTTGATATGAGAGAGAGAGCTGCAAACAGTGATGTCACTTTTGTTCTGTGAAGAACCCAGAGAGGGTTATTTAGTTATTTTATTTCAGAAATCGTGTTTATTTCCTGGATTTTTGTTGTTGTGAAAAACCCAGAGAGGGTTATTTGGTTTTTTTATTTCAGAAATCGTGTTTATTTCCTGGATTTTTTGTTTTGTTTTTTGTGAACCCAGAGAGGGTTATTTGGTTATTTTATTTCAGAAATAGTGTTTATTTCCTGGATTTTTGTTGTTGTGAAGAACCCAGAGAGGGTTATTTAGTTATTTTATTTCAGAAATAGTGTTTATTTCCTGGATTTTTTTTCTGTGAAGAACCCAGAGAGGGTTATTTGGTTATTTTATTTCAGAAATAGTGTTTATTTCCTGGATTTTTTTTTTGTGAAGAACCCAGAGAGGGTTATTTGGTTATTTTATTTCAGAAATAGTGTTTATTTCCTGGATTTTTTTCTGTGAAGAACCCAGAGAGGGTTATTTGGTTATTTTATTTAATAAATATTGTTTATTAAACTTTATTTCCTGGATTTTTTTTTTTTTTTTGGTGAAGAACCCAGAGAGGGTTATTTGGTTATAGTGTTTATTAAACTTTAATTCCTGAAAATTTTTCTGTGAAGAACCCAGAGAGGGTTATTTGGTAATTTTATGTACTAAATATTGTTTATTAAACTTTATTTCCTGGAATTTTGTTTTTTGTGAAGAACCCAGAGAGGGTTATTTGGTTATTTTACGTTTAGGCACTCCTGCAATCGTCACACTTTTTCCTGTTAAAAACTGACTCTGGCCCGCACCAGAGAAGGGAAAAGTTATGTGGCCCTCACAGAAAAAAGTTTGGGGACCACTGCTTTAACATCTGTTAGCTTCAGTTTTGTTGATTTTAAGTTTAACATTTGTTCTTTCAATTTTAAATTTAGCACCCGTTTGGCTACTGGTTTTTAGCTACTTTTTGTCTAATATTAGCATTTGTTTTACCTTTTGCGTCTACAGTTCTGTTCCTTTTAGCCTTTAACTACTGTTCTGTACTGTACTGTGGTGTCCCTCAAGGGTCAGTTCTGTGGCCCCTGCTATTTTCCCTTTACATGCTGCCTTTAGGTCAAATTATTAATCAGTTCAACATTTCTTTTCACTGTTATGCCGACGATACACAGCTTTACATCAGGACTGGAGCATCATCATCATCACCATTGTCATCTCCATCTTCACTCACTGCCCTCTCTACCTGCCTGGAGGAAATAAGGGCATGGATGAATCAGAACTTTCTTCAATTAAACTGCTCCAAGACTGAGGCCATATTGATTGGCACCCCTCACCAGGTACAAACATCAACTTTAACAACAATCTCCTTCTCTGGTCAAGACATCCCCCTCTCCACCTCTGTTACAAATCTTGGAATAAAAATGGACTCTCATCTTACATTTGAAAATCACATTAAGCATCTGTTTAAAACCTGCTTCTTCCATCTTCGAAACATCTCCAGACTTCGCCCATCTCTGACTTTTTCTGATGCTGAGAAACTCGTCCATGCCTTTGTCTCCTCCAGGCTCGACTACTGCAACTCCCTGTTTATTGGAATCCCTGGCAAAAATCTTCAGAAGCTTCAATATATTCAAAACAGTGCAGCAAGGATTTTATTGAGAGCTCGTAAATTTGAACATATTACACCCATTCTCCATAACCTCCATTGGCTTCCTGTCACCTACAGAATTCAGTACAAAACTGCTCTCATTACACATCAATGCTTACACGGAACTTCACCTGACTATCTAAAGGACATTCTTGCACCATATTCATCCACCCGGTCTCTACGATCACAGAACAGTAATCTCCTTCACATTCCACGAACCAAATTAAGGACCATGGGAGACCGGGCATTCTGTGTGGCTGCCCCCCGCCTATGGAACTCCCTCCCTGACTACCTGAGAGCTCCACAGTCACTGGTTGACTTTAAACAAGGCTTAAATACCTTTCTTTTTAAGCGAGCCTACTCTGCCTCCACATGATTTTATCTTTGATCTTTTATTATTGATTTTTGTTGTTTTATCATTGATTTTACTTGATTTTATCACTTGTTTTATTTGATCTTTGATTTTTAGTTGCACTTTGTAGCACTGAGATTTTTGTTAATGAAAAGTGCTTTATAAATTAAATTCATTATTATTATTATTAGGGATGTGCCGATCAGGTTTTATGAAACCGATACCGATACCGATCACCTATGTGTGACGATCACCGATACCGATCACAATTACTGATCGCTTATATGTGTGCCGATCACATATACCGATCACCGATCAGATGGATTGCCTGTAACTTATGAGTGCTGCTTCTGGCTACAAGATCTGAAAAGTTTTCAGATCTTGTAGCCAGAAGCAGCACTCATGTTCTTTTCAGAACCATAAAATCACCATAATTCAGACAAAAACATATTTTTACTCATTTATTTCAGAGAACAAAGTAAATAAAAGTAATTATCAACTGCATTATCAAAGAAAAATGTTTACCTTACTAACTTTCAATAAAAAAAAAGTTTTTTTTATTGTTTTTAAAAAAAAACACTATTACTTCATATAAAAAACTAAAATACCCCATTTGCTACTTAAAGCTGCACTGTTGGCTGTTTTTACAAATGGCTTTATAAATACGTAAAGTATCATTATTATTATTATTATTTTAATAATTTCGTGCTTTT
The DNA here is from genome assembly GCA_038048925.1 of Garcialebias charrua. NCBI lineage: Eukaryota > Metazoa > Chordata > Actinopteri > Cyprinodontiformes > Rivulidae > Garcialebias > Garcialebias charrua. The sequence goes on along the minus strand of JBBPBX010009572.1, from coordinate 33,196 downwards.
TTGAACAACTTCCTGCGGGAACCAGGAACTGGAGTTGGTGGCGGTAATGCACCACATGTTGTTTGCCAACCGCCATTAAAAACCAAGTAGAAGAAGAAGAAGAACCAGGAAATACCGCCTCCGCCATTTTACATTCATTAGTTCCACACTCGGCAGTCGGCTTTTGGAGGACTGTTTCTCCCATAAGAGGATGCCTCATACGGATAAATTAACTGGAAACACTCCCTGATCTCTGTGAATGTCTCAGGACTGGAGCAGCAGCCGCGATCGCTCCGCCGAGCGCTCCCACAGCACCGCGCGAGACCAGCAGCTCATGGTATGAGCTAAGGCTAACATGCTAAACCGGACCCCAGAGCTGCAGATTCGACAGCCGGCTTTGTGCGATCAGAGGTTCCTGGAGCTCGCCTCGATGTCGGACTGGAAGCAGAAGATATCGGGGGACACCCAGCTAACTTGGAATAACAAAGCCGACAGCCTTTTTGAAGCCGCAGCTAAACTGGACTGCCCGTAACTGCGCAGCGGACTCGGTGGGGCTACTCGGTGGGGCTACATGCTAACAGGTGTTGCTAATGGCGGCGCTGGCAGACGGCTTTTGGTAAGTTATTAAAACGTATTAAAACATTTTAATGACGAATTAGGTTTGTTGTGTTGAAGGACTTCGTCGAAATTCCTCCACGAGGTACTTTTTCGTCGCACGTTTTGCAGTTAGCAAACTTCGCATCACAGGCTCTGTGATCGGTAATTGAAGGCAAAAGCCGATCACATACGCTTTAATGATTATCGACCGATTATGATCGGTGACCGATCGATCGGCACATCCCTAATTATTATTATTATTATGGTTTTAGCTTTTGCTGCTTTTAGCTTTCTACTACTGGGTATTCATTTGCTTTCTTTAGTTCTATTTTGCTGATTTTAGCTTGTATTCTGCTTATTTGGGCCTTTGTTTTGCTAGTTTTATCCTCCGTTTTGCTTGGTTTGTTTTAACAACCCAGTTTTAACTTCAGTCTAGTTTAAATGTTGTTTATCTATGGTTTCTAAGTATACTTGAAGGGGCAGATATAATAAGATTTCATCTTCTTTCTGCTCCCTTCATTTTATCCTACTTGTATTCTTGTATCTGATGAAACTGTCTTGTATTGTTCTTTTAAAATGAATGAATAAACATCAAATCAAATCAAATACTTTAAAATGTGTCGGAGTAAAAACAATAGGGCAAAAATCTATAAAAGTTGGAGAAAACGATCATTTCCAATGCTGCCAAAAAGAAAGAAATTATGAATTGAGATATTTTTTACCACAATTACTCCAATTACTGTGCACTAATCCGACTGAAAGAGATACATTGAAAACCTGATTATGATTTGTAATAATAAAAATTTAAATATTCATTGTGAAAAGTGGTCCTGTGTTATTACACAAATTTACATATCCCTTTATAGATATTCAAATATGGAGAGTAAATTCAAATATTCAAACGTGGAGAAGACAAAGGAGATTGTTGTGGACTTCAGGAAGAGGGATGCCCAACATGCCCCTCTGACCATCAACAGCACCACAGTGGAGAGAGTGGACAGCACCAAGTTCCTGGGAGTGCACGTCTCAGAGGACCTGTCCTGGAGCAGGAACACTGCATCACTGGCCAAGAAGGCTCACCAGCGCCTCTACTTTCTCCGCAAGCTGAAAAGGGCTGGAGCTTCAACCCCCATCATGTGCACCTTCTACAGGGGTGCCATAGAAAGTGTCCTGACCAGCTGCATCACTGTGTGGTTTGGTGCATGTACTGCATCCTGCCGCAAGAGCCTCCAGCGCATCGTGAGAGCAGCTGAGAAGATCGTCGGCACCTCCTTCCCCTCACTGCAGGACTTACACAGCAACCGCCTCACTCGGAAAGCCCTCTGCATGGCAGGTGATCCCACACACCCACTACACAGCTGCTTCAGACTGCTGCCATCAGGGAGGAGACTGAGGAGTCTCCAGGCTCGAACCAGCAGACTGAGAGACAGCTCTGTTCATCAGGCAGTCAGGATGCTAAACACTCTGCCTGCTCTGCCTCCCCTCCCATTTGAACTGCCTTAACACAAAAAACTTTCTCACACATTACCACACAACACAAAGATTTTAACACTGGACTCTGTGTCATCAAACGGGTTATTCACTAAACTCTCGGTCATGTGCTCATTCAGTTTGCACTACTTCTCATATTTGCACTAATGTTTGTATTACATTACTGCCTATAGTCATACTACTGTTTACATTCACTGTTTACATTTATTAATACTGTTTACATTTATTACTACTGTTTACATTTATTACTACTGTTTACATTTACACTACTTTTATATCTACACTACTGCTGATACATATACAGTATTCTCTGACTAGCCTTATTTAAGGATGCCCAATGTGCCTTATGTGCCTTACTGCATATGCCACTTTGCCTCTATACCAGTGGTCCCCAAACTCCGGCCCGCGGGCCGGATGCAGCCCGCCTCCACATTTGGTCCGGCCCCCAGAACAATTCCATAGAGCATTTAGATTTTTTTTTCATGTGTGTATTTGTATTTGATAATAAAGTTGGACTTTTGCAATAAAATGTTCCTTAGTTATGAACTATTTTGAACTATTGTTCCACATTTGATTTATTGTGTTCCACCCTTCTGCGGTCTGTGCCCCTATCTGGCAACCCCCAGAAAAAAATCCTAAACCCGCCCCTGTCAAAGACAGAACGGAATAATGGCAAAAAGATTAGGTAAGAGAAATTTTGATTCAGAATGCAGGGCATTTAAGCTGCAGTGGACAAAGGATTATTTTTTTGTTCAATGCAAAGAAAAGGCTGTCTGTGTCATCTGTCAAGAGGCGGTGGCGGTATTCAAAGAATACAATCTGCGGCGACACTATGAATCCCGTCACAAAGACAAGTATGATAGCTTGCAAGGCCAAATGCGAGCAGACAAACTCTCAAAGCTAAAAAGTGGACTGTTAGCTCAGCAGAATACATTTGCACTTTTGTTAGAGAGGGTTATTTGGTTATTATTTATTTTATTAATAGTGTTATTATTTATTTTATTAATAGTGTTATTATTTATTTTATTAATAGTGTTATTATTTATCTCCTGACTTTTGTGCTGTGAAGAACCCAGAGAGGGTTATTTGATTGTGCTTTCTGGAAAACAATACATTTTTACATTTAGGCACTCCTGCAATCATCACACTTTTTCCTGTTACAAACTGACTCCGGCCCCCCACCAGAGAAGGGAAAAGTTATGTGGCCCTCACAGGAAAAAGTTTGGGGACCCCTGCTCTATACCAACATCAAATACCTCATACATATACTGTGTACATTAACTCATATGCTGCTTTGCCACTCTTTGCAAATGTCAATGCTAGAACCTTCAGTTTATTTTATAGATATACTTTTTATACTACTATGCAAAAACTCAGGACAGTATTACACTTTTATTATTTTATTTTATGCTTATGTTCATTAAAGCTTCAGTATGTAACATTTTTTATAAACATATTTCTTCACTCTGCCACATCTCCTGACAGACTGATGTTAGCCAGGTAATCTCTGAAAAAAAAAATATATATATATATATATATATTGTCCCCTTGCTTCTCCAGGTGGTAAATAAGCATTTCTAAAAAGAAAAAGTGACCCGCCATTTTCCAGCCAATAAAAACAGAGTTTGTAACCAGCCAATAAAAACAGAGCTTGAATTTGAATTTCAGCAGGGCCAGGGGAGAGCAGAGCCATATATGGCTCTGAGGGGGAGGGATCAGAATGCTTTGCCTGTTGAAATTTTTTCTAAGTTCTGCACTCTACAGAAAGTTATACATAGCACCTTTAAATGTTTAGTGTTTTAGTGTTGGTGTAAATTTTCATACTTTTATACTACTATGCAAAAACTCAGGACAGTGTTACATTTTTACTATTTTATGCTTATGTTTATTAAATGTTTTAGTGTTTTAGTCTTTTAGTGTTTAAATGGTTACTGTTGCACCGAGGAACTGAGAGAAACGCAATTTCAATCCTGTGTCCTGGACGACTGTGAATCTTCACCAGCATGTCCTGTACATATTGCAGTTCTGACAATAAAGTTGACTTTGACTTTGAAATAGTTTCTGACCTCCTTTCAAAATAATAATAATATTAATAATGTCACACAATGTCATCACTATGTTTCCATACAGGACGAAATTAGTCTCTGCATTTAACCCATCCACCACCAGGTGGTGCAGTGGGCAGCTATTGAAAGCACCAGTTGGGGGCAATAACTACCGGTAATTTAGCCAGTGATTATAGCCGGAATCTCTCCATAACCATCAGGTCGCCTCACACTGTGTAATGGTATTTTATTGTGAATGATCAGAAGCCAAATACACTCACCTGCTGGTGCTTTCTTTGGGCAGAATATAAGAGAGCTCGGCTCCAGCGCTGCTCTCCAGCGTAGCGTTAGGAACATACATGTGAATAAGGCGTGAAATCTCAGACACATTGCAAAGTGCGTCCTTAACTATCACCATGTGGTAACCAGCACCTGAAAGGCAGAAGAATGAGGCATTGTTGTGTCATTTGACCTCAGGAGTTTGGCATGATGACATTTGGATTTCTGTTTCCCCAGATGTTGTAACTAAATATGGTCCATCCATCCAATATAATTTACCGTATATATAGATAGATAGATAGATAGATAGATAGATAAGATAGATAAGATAGATAAGATAGATAAGATAGATAAGATAGATAAGATAGATAGATAGATAGATAGATAGATAGATAGATAGATAGATAGATAGATAGATAGATAGATAGATAGATAGATAGATAGATAGATAGATAGATAGATAGTCCTCGACTTACGACGGCCTCGAGTTATGACGTTTCGCGGTTACGACGCACCTCCCATTTAAAAAAATAATAATAATAATAATTTTTATTTTTTTTAAGCCGATTTACGCAGTTTCCGGTTTAGCTGCTGTAGCTGCGGAGGCTACAGCTTGCCCTGTACTCTCTAAAAAAGCTAAGTCTGGTCCTCTGGACATTCAAAAAAACAAAACAAATCTTGTTGGACCAAGCTGGACAGACAACAGCTGTGGAAAAGTAGCCGTTTTATGGACGGTGTTTTTACAACGTAAACGAATGGCGAATCCGGAAGAGGGAGGAAGGAACGAGGAAATGGCTTCACCAGCAGTCCAGAGTAGGAAATTAACTCTTTTTTCCCTTCATTATGGCTCTGAAATGCAGGGACGTGCAGAGCCCACTAAAGGGGCAGGTGCTCAGAAAAAAAAGGGGCACATCTAACCACATTTTAGGACAGAATATTAACAAAGTCACATAGCTTTCAGAGTTTAATAAACAACGATAAATTACAAAATTGAAAAACAAGGGCACAGTGCAACTTTTTAGTGTACTGTAATCTATAAAATTATGAAAATGGGACCTCTTCTATGGAGTTCAGTTTGTTTCACAATTATTCTATAAAAAAACTAACCTCAATTACATAAAATAAAATTGTGATCAAGACATTTTGAATTGTAATTTTTTTTAACAAATAAAAGTTTTGCTTAAAAAAACTTTTTAAAATTAAAATCACAAATTTTTGTGTCATGAAGTGAAATAATTATTTGCGCATGTCAGAAATCTTTGCTTGCTATTCTAAGTTTTTGTTTGTCATTCAAAGTTTTGCTTGCGATTCTCACATGACGTCGTGGGCAGAGCCTAAAATAGCAACAAAAAAGATTTCTGATGTGTGCAAATAAAAGTTTATGTTTTGCAAATAACTTTTTAAGTTCACGAGAGAAAAATTAGTTATTTAAATTTAAAAAAAAATTTTTTTGTGTTTATTTTTAAAAAAAGAAGAAATTTTTACAATTCCAAAAGTTTTGATTACAATTTTATTTTACTTAACTGAGGTTAGTTTTTTTTTTTCACTGAATAATTGTGAAACAAATTTAACTCCATACTCTGCGAACCAGACCCCAAACTTACTTAAAGTCTGGATTGAGTTTTTTCCCCTTCATTTGTATGCTTTTATTGGACAGGAGCAACTTGATTGGTTATTACATGCATTATATATATTATGGTAGTTCAGGGTGAGTTATTTTTAATTCTAAATGAATATTCTTGTTGGACTTTTATTTAAGTGCTATTCTCCTTCAAGATACATTTACCTAACGCTAGAATAAATGCAATGTACATTATGCAGCAAAGGAAGTTAGAAGATCGGACATATATCCATTATGGAGAGATGATAGGTTTTGGACGGGCAATGTGCTCCCTATTGCATAAGCCAGGGATGTCAAAGTCAAATACATGGAGGGCCAAAAAAACAAATTTGCTACAAGCCAAGGGACGGACTGGTTCAATGTTTATTATAAGGGGGTGATATAAGAATTTTTTTTCTTCTTTCTGCACTCTTTTCATTCAATGTTTTCTTTTTGATTAATTTGTTTTATTTTATCTCTTTTAAATGAATGAATCTTCTTCTTCTTCTTTCTGCTTTTCCCTTTTGAGGGGTCGCCACAGTGAGTCATCCTCCTCCACCTCACTCTGTCCTCTGCATCCTCTGTCCTCACTCCAACTACCTTCATGTCCTCTCTAACTGCATCCATATATCTCCTCTTTGTCTTTTTCCTGGCAGCTGCATTTCTAACATCCTTCTACCAATATACCCACTGTCCCTCCTCTGGACATGTCCAAACCATCTCAGTCTGGCCTCCCTAACTTTATCTCCCAGTTGTTCAACATGTGCTGTACCTCTGATTATCTCATTCCTGATCTTATCCATCCTTGTCACTCCTAAGGAGAACCTCAGCATCTTCATTTCTGCCACTTCCAGTTCTTTCTCCTGTCTTTTTGTCAATGACACCTTCTCCAGACCATACAATATAGCTGTCTTGTAAACTTTTCCTTTGACCTTTGCTGACACCTTTTTGTCACAAATCACTCCTGAAACTTTTTTCCATCACTCCATCCTGCTTGGACTCTCTTTTTCACCTCTTTACCACATTTCCCATTTTCCTGGACAGTGGAACCCAAGTACTTGAAGTCCTGCATCTTTGTGACCTCTGCTCCTTGTAGCCTCACTGTTCCACTGGCCTCCCTCTCATTCACACACATGTACTCTGTCTTAGTACTTCTTTTAAATGAATGAATAAAAGGATTAAATAAAATATTAAATAGCTTTACATCTGCTAAGTTCTTGGCATAAATCAACACAGACATGTTCCCGATTTTAGTACTGTATTTTACATTGTTTTATAATGTACTGTAGCTGTTTATGTTTTTTTGACACAGTTTCCTTGTGATTTTTAATTAATATGCTTTTTTATGATTGTTGGCTGTAAGTATCAAGCTGCAAAATCCTTCATTTTCTACAGCTGATAGCTGTTGGTTATTAATTATGATGAAGTTTAACAACTTATCGGTGAACATTTGAGCTCCGTGGCTTCAGCAGTGTGTTTTTATTTTTCAATCCGGGGCGGGCGTTCTGATTTTGGTCAGCCGCTCTCAGCCTGTCCCTCCTACGAGACGGTCAGACAGCGGGTCGGACTGGATGCAGCTGGCCGCGGTCGGTCTCCCTGTTTCGGTTCAGCGAGAGTGGCGTCCCGCTGAAGCCCCGGAGCACAAATGTCCAATATAAAACTAACTTGACCGCGGTTTAATGTGGCGCTATGGCTCTACAGACATTGCACGTTGCTGTCTTGCTGTGTTTAGTGTAAAATACTTCCACACAGCGGACATGTTACGATGAAAAGTTGGCTAGCTGTTAACTAAAGTGCTACTCACTCAATCCACACGCTGTAGCTGGCTGTAAAATGAAAGGGATTTCCTGAATGTGAGGAAGGTCTTGATGTCTATGCGCAGCATTATTACTCTGGGTTCATGTGACATGACTCCGGATCAGATTGGCCCCACCCCTACTACTACTGTTGCATTGTGGGGAATGTAGTGTTGGTACGTGACCGGAGGGCTTATTATGTTGTTTTTCTGGCAAAATACAAAAATAATAATAATAAAATAAAATAAATAATTTTAGTACATGTTATTATGTGTCAGAGGAGGGCTTAGAATAGGAAATTAAAAAAAAAAAAAAAAATTTTTTTTTTTTTTTTACCAAAAGGGCACTTGGGGGCAAGGAGAAAAAGGGGCAGGTGCTCAAGCCCCCATAGCCCCCCCCTCTGCACGTC